>DWMG01002302.1:0-13487 GCA_018244855.1 Elbella merops | reverse complement strand
CCAGTGGAGGGCGGAGCGAAACCACAACACCCCCACCCCCACCATAACTAAAAAACTTCAATTAATATCAAAGAAAAAAAAAAAAAAAAAAAAAAAAAAAAAAAAAAAAAAAAAAAAAAAAAAAAAAAAAAAAAAAAAAAAAGCAGGATTACTAGATGAACAGTTTGGCTCACACACTAGCCACTTTCAACCCAGGAAACCTTTTAATCGCCTCTCATGACATGAGGTATCGTAGTTCGGAGGTACTCGAGGTATCGGACATATTCTGATTTCCAACAAGGACAGATAATGTAAATAATGTTACATCTACACACAGAATAAATACTAGTGGTCATCGTATTATATACTTGTCCTAGGTGCAATTGTTACCCACAGTTCCCAACTCAATTATTTAAATGTGCTTGTAATAAAAAAAAACCCAAGGCAAAGTCGCAGTATTGGTAGATGACACATACTATGTACAACAAGCGCAAACAAAACAGGCAGAGATCAAAGATCGCAGATCAGCAGATCGCAAATCGCAGTGCAAGCGCACAAAGTCCCGCGGGGGAACACGTTACGTTACGAACGGGTCTATTACGGCTATTTCGCGAAATATGCAAACTTAGTGAACGCGAGCGGGATAATCTCAAATGCCGCTTCACTAATTAAAACAGCTCAGTAGTATGTAATTAGCAAAGTCTTTGTGTAGTTCATAGCTTTATGCATGGGCTAATGAAGTCTGCTTTAGTGAAACTTTCGTTAATGATAATGAAAAAGTTTAAAAGGTTGATCCATTTTGTTATAGTGGAATATTAATAATTTTCATTAGCTGAAGCACATATGTGCTTGTTACGATCTATGTAAGTACTTTGTTGTCCTGAATTTCATATACGACCAAGTTCCTAGGAAATACTAATTTTGTTTTAAATATCATTCCCATTTTATAGACAACTTACAAATTAATCACAGGCTTAAATTATTAAGTAACCAACCTTCTGACACATTCTGTATTCAATGATGTTGAGCAAAAGTCAGAGAAAATTACTTGGCAGCTTACAAATCCGTTAGTTAATAAAACTAGTATGCTAATATAACTGTTTTAAGAGGTGTTTATATCACTATACCTAAAAGATCGCTCAGAAGTATTCAGTCATTCTTAATGTTCGTTAGCTGAACTGATAAGGTATATTATCATTTTTATAAGTTTAGCATAGCATGACTTCCAAACCAAAGTCTAATAGAAACATAGCGTTAGGGGCGATTAATTAAGGGAATAATTTTGGCAGATAAACTTGAATGTGAATCGACGAAAATTCATATTTAGAACGTTTATCACATGTGATTACAATAATATTTGAGTAATACCAATAATAATGTTCTATAATTCGTAAACAATGTTGTAAAATCAATTCATTTGCATATTTAGTTCCAAAAAATATCACATAATGTCCTTACTGACACGTTTATAAAATTTGTCATTTATGGCCGCTATAAATACTTATCATTCTAAAATGTGACACTACGTTATCGTAAATTTCCATATATTCCTAAACGTTTATGAATTAACTATCAAAAATGGCGCGCGATTCCAAATTCAAATTCTTGTTGAGACACTCGTTCTAATAAAAGCGAAATCGATTTTATTGGGTACTATTTATATCAGTGTTCATTGTGTTGGTGTCCAATGAAATAAATTAATAGACGCTGACCATATGCAACCACGTGTTCAATCTGCTACACTACCTTTCTGCTGGACTACAAAAAATCCATTAATTTGTCATCCATCCACGTATATACTTTTCTTCGACCATTTAATTCAAAATAATACAGATAAATGTACATCAATTTCCTCGGTATGTCTTCATATATAACTTTTCCATTATGTTCTACATTACACACATTCCTTTAAAATACCAGAACTATAATCAATTAAAATTCCTTCATTCCGGCAAAAAGTATTTAAATCCCACCGCAGTAATAATTCAGTCTCCCCTATTTGACTAACACGATCCAATTGCATGGATTCGGCTAATGCTTGCATGGGATTGGATTTGGACCAACATGCAGCACAGCGCAGAGCTCGCAAACAATCGCTAAAATCTTCTGCTATTAATTGTTAATTGCGGATTCGTGGAAACTGGCACTGTTCCTATGTAGTGGGATTTTGTGGAATTCTTTCGATTTTGGTTGATCCTGTTTACGTGGAAACATCACGGTTTGTTGCGTTTCGGTTTGAAAAGTGATAGGAAGCCACATTGAAATCTGAAGCAGTTCCACGTCATCTATTAAATACAGTAACGTGACTGAGACTGACAATTTTAAGTTTTTTTAGCAGTATTTACCTTCAATTCCTGACTCAAAACATTTTTTATGAGAATTGTTTTGCTTTGTAAAGGACATATCTTGATTATTCAAACTAGCGATAATTACTACGCTTAAAAGCCAAAGCCAACCCATAATACGAACTTAGTTCTTATCTAATAAGGATCAGTTGCACTTCGACAAAATATATAACGCAATTGAAAAATATCTTATCACACCAGTGTATTAATACTCTGATAATCCAATTTTTTATATTGATTTATTAAGCAATTTAACAATTTGCATTATTGGTTGTTCTCATTTTAAAGAACCTTTTAAATTAATCTAAGGTTGCAGAATTGTTATTTCAATATTACTTGTATCTAAAGATGTGATAAAACTTTCAATGCTAATTAGAAGCAATCGTACAATATTTATAAATAAACTTTGGGTAAATTATGTCTCGGACTTTTCTAAAAAACTAATTAAAATCATCCGCGGTTATAACTTACTCTCGCCTTTATCGACAAACACAGCCAACAGCATCGCGCATTCCGCATTGTATAGAATCCGCGGCTAACATTGCACGCGTGGCATTTTGTTACACACAACCGAGCCTATTTATGGGAGATGGAACACGGATAATACGGGATGGAAGCGAAATTTTATGTAAGCTCATTTACTTTCTTATTTATTATTGTTCCAGTGTATATTTCAGATAGATAGATACTAAGTCTGGTATGTTAACGATGCATTCGAATGGCTCCTGGGTTTTTTTTAAAGGTAGGTATATATTTTTGTTTTCATATGAATATGTTGCAAAATTTTTAAAATGAATTCCAAAACGGAACGTATGATGATAATAAATTCTGCTTACGGTCTATTTACATGCCATAATTCTGTCATATTCCCGTGACTTATATCATGTGATGTATCTTATATGTTTGTGTGTACAAGTCATTGTAGATATTCCATTCCGTCAGTTAATGTTTTTAAGAGTAGGAGAGATAAAATATAATATAGTTTCATTAATCATATATGAGTACTTCAGTTCTGAACTACAATATAATAGTACAATCATGTTCATGACAGGACCATTTTCCGTTAAGTACCTTATTTTGAATTTTTTTCGACAAATATCTGGGATTGAAATCCGCATCCAACATATACGAACATTCTATTACGGCCGCTGTTATTTGCGGATTTTGCCCAATCCATTACCGATGCGGACGAAACGTTAGTGTTTAATGGGTTGCTATTTCAGACTATACGAGCAATGTGCGGTTCTAAATTAATATGCTTCAAAGCGAAAGCAGATTGAAACACAAATTACATCAATAACAATCTAGATTGCGTAACAGTAATTCGTCTTAAAACATGCTTAGATAAACCATGTGCTTACAATGACAATTAAAATCAAAATATAAATGAAATTTGCGCCTGAATATAAAACTTTAGAAAGCAATAGAACCTTATTCTGTTTCAATGAAGACTTTTATAAGATCTGATATAAGTTAGATGCAGTAGACACATGCGAAGATAAGATTAATACAAGGAGAGTAATAGGACACCCATGACAAATTTCAGAAACGTTCGTACATCCGTAACTAAGGTCTGGTAAAACGACCTCAGACGGATTTGAATTGGAACAAACACAATTTATAATCATAGACGTCTTTAATATTTAAGTCTTGCGTGATTTACTTAATGTAAACATCTGTATCACAAGATACCATCTGAGTAGATCAAGCCACCGATAGTAACTAGTACAGAAATATAACATAATAAATAAAAAGTTATTTATCCAACATACAAACGAACGCCGATGGCCATTGTTTGGGTGTTATTCAATATCTCAGTCCGAGTAATTCGATTTAACTAAATATACTTGTACCATGAAGCGCCTGAGGCTACGTATCGATTTCCAAACTTATACATATATGGAGTGTGGTCGGTTGGAAAAGTTATGACTGGTGGATTTTGTATAAGTATTTCTGTATTTCAAAGGTTAAAGCAACTGTTATTTTACAGAAATCACATATTTACTTTCATTCATGGAACGCATGGGTGCAACTTCAAATATTTAAACGGGCTAGAATGAGCATGACAGATTTATTTCAGAATACCTGTCCAATGACATTTGAAAGGCCCGCAAGAGTTGAAATATTACAGGTGTGTATTATTTAGACTTTACACTGTTATTTATAAATTGACTCATGCCTTTATATTGTTAAATACAATTTATTAATGGTAGACCACAATAGAACCTATAGTACCTATAGTAGAACGCAGTAGAACCTATAGTAACAAATTAAGTAAATAAAGCTTTTAAGCCACTTGCAATTAGTAAAATGCCAGGAAAAAAAATGTAATAATGGCATTCAAATAATTTTATTGTTATAAATTCTGCCAAACGCAGCGAAACGGCAAAAACTCCCAAACTCTCGGGATAACTAAACTCTACGCTTTATGACACAGGGGGACTTTAAAAGTAGGGATCACTTCTTCAACGAATTCATACCTAAAGAAGCGTATTGCGAGAATGGTAATTTTATTTAGCAAAACAAATAATAGCTAAATAATATACTATCCTAATAGGTAGATAACACAAGGCAAAAGAGTTATCAATTATTTAGTATGATGACAACTCGTATTTCACCCAAAACATTTAAGTATTACCCACGTCTATTTTGAGCTCGGCAATATAGACAGAAGGAACTTTTCCATAACTCACGAAGTAACAAAGAAATCCGTGCCAAGGCAGGTGGCTACAATTGTGAATGACGCCATAATTGTAAAACTTACCACAACTCCATCACTTTCTCCAAAACCCATTTCAACATCCATTGCTCAGTATACTCAAACGTGTATAATTCAATGGAATAAAAACCCTTCGTTGTACAGGATACAAGCGATTTTGTGAAGTTCAGTGTAATTTAGTTGTGAATTGGTATAGGTCGAAGCTAAGAAATTTGGTAAATTGTGCCTTTCCGTTGCGTGCGACGTGCCTCCCGAAATCGTTGTCACCCTATTTCGTGTCTTATTTATAACATCGACGTGGCTTTTATCAAGTTGTTAATTCCCTTAATTCGTTTAAGGTGAGTGACATCGGCTAATGGTTAGATTTAGATAGGGCAGTATTGAGATAAATGCAAGGTGGCAGGGAATAAAGTGACTATGGATCTTAGTTAGGTGAAAACATTTGATATCTGATGGGTATAAATTGAATAAAGTAGTTAGTGAACATGACGATAATACCACTGACCTGGTTTGGCTATAAAGACTAACAAAATTGGTCAACACGATATATATAAAACAGGCACAGGTAATGTTGCGAAGTTTGCAGATGGGTGTATCGGTCACTCGACGGTAAATTCTAGAAAGAAAGATATTAATAAAACCATAAAAGAGAATGTTAAGGATAAAAATTTGGTATATAATAAAAAATACTAATACCTAGGCCCGATGTATATCATATTGAAAGCGATCTATAAAGCGGAACAAAGTATCATGACCAAAAATATTTCTAATATCCACAAATATACTTAGTTAATTAAAACTTATGCCCACGGCGCAATGGGGCATACGTGTCCAGCGTCTTCTACAATAGCGGTATTTATGGTTTATGTCAAGGGTTTCTCAAATTGTTTTGTCATCCAAATATTTCTACATTTGTTAACTTTCTTAACAAACTAACAAGGTTCGATATTGTTTAATGATTAGCACTATGTAGGTGTTTTAAATATAATATTATAAGTCATTTACCAAAGCGATTACGTTAAATAAATCACTTTCCATCGCCCGCTACGTTCTGGTGTAGCGCAACAGTTACCATTAGCCATCTCGGTAATGTTATGTAGTGATGACCTAATCAAATAATAATACAATATCGATAGTTGATAATAATATAGAGTTTTATTAGTATGACCTATTCATGTCAAACGTGAAAGACACTTTATCCTTGCAATCGATTGACAATCGATGTTGTTAATAATAACAAATACAATTAAAGGAAATTAGTTTTAGTTGAATTAATATTGGCTTATAAATATGAAATTAGTTGTTAAAAACGTTAAATCCTATAATATAAAAGCTATTCAAATCAGCTATTCTATTCTTGAATTTTATAACATTACAACAATAAATTAAAATAATCATAATTAATCTTTTTTTTATTTCACACCCAACGAACATCGACTTCGATTATTCACGAATCAAACAATCGATAAATCCATTTTGCTAGTACCAACAACACTAGTATTCTGTAGGTGTGGCGCTAATGTAACATTACTGAGATAATATGGAATGTGGATGTTCTTTCCAATTGGATACATATCGACTGGCGATACAACCGTATCGCGTTACACCCAGCGATAGGAAACACCGACGTACTTGTGGTAAGAAGCGGTTAAATATTTGAACGCCGATCTTTTTCTATTGCTCAGTGGCTCGTTCAGTGGTGTGCTATTGGAGAGGTCTATGTGCATGTCGATAGAACCGGGCTGATGATGATTATGGTTGTTTAATGTTAATATATGTACACTTATCAAATGAGACGTAAACGTAACGTATACTGCCTAGTTAGTCGAGTGGTTGCAAATGCAATTGCCAAATAGGTCCTGGGTTCAAATTTTGGGTTCTGCCAGTAATATTGGATTTTTCAAATTTAGGATTTCTAGTAGTAACTCGGAGTCTGGAATTGTGCCCGGTGTACGGCAATAGGCTCACCACCTATTCCATGGGACTTAAACGTAACTGGTGAAACGTGCGAGGGTACCTACTGCATTCCTCTGCCTACCCCTTCGTTTTTTTTATTTTTGTTTTCGTTGATTGTCAGTTGTTCCCAGTGGGGCCTATGTTTGTCAAATTAAATTCGTGAAGAGTGATTTCGTGGCGGAATAATGTGTAAGTACATAAAATATCTACATATGTCATTAATGTATTTCCACAGAGTAATACTTTACAGAGAAGATAAGGACCATAAAAACTTTGTACGTAAAAGTTCGGAGTAATACAGATCGGTACTAAAATAATTTCATGGTCGTTAAGTGTAATATTCTGTTTTCTTTAATACGAACATTGATGAGCCAGATCTAATATTTAAAATAGACAGGATGTAACTAAGTTCTTAGCACTTGTTAAAAGTATCATGTGAAATACATATGTTCCTTTTTTATATAGGTATAAGAACACACAAATAGTGGGACCAATAAAAAATATATTTGTCACACAGCATAATGCATTACCAGCATAAAATAAGCTTCAACTTAAACTGGTCACAGACCCTGCGTTTCCTGACGTCTAACTGAAACTCGAAGTAACAAGATTATATTCGGAGACCGAGAGGCGTTAACACCTCCAGAATCTCAACGATACATTTGGTTAGTTAAGCAATAAATGGTCCAGCAAATCGTTAGCTTGTTGAAGTGCTTGTTAGAGCTGGCAAAGTAGCCAACTTGCTGAGCAATATTGAGTTATTGCTCCGCAAATAAGTTGGCAGTTGGCAAACATTTTACAAAATGCCACCCCTTTTTACATATTATCCAGTAAAATGTTTCAATGTGACATATTTACTTTAAACTCATTGTGAAGAAATACATGTAACATTCAGCGTACGTTTTTGCAACTGCGCAAATAACGCGTAACTTGATTTATATTATTTAGCGCTATATTGAATGAAGCAGGTACACAAAATTTTAAAATATTTGGCATTACGGACATCATGGTTGTTGAAATATGAAAATATATTATTATTTCGAACATCTGAATTTTTTCTTTGTAGTGTATTTCTGAAGGTTTTAGAAGGAAGAAGATGTGATATCTATCACCAGCTCTGTTGTTAATTATATTGCTTTCACATATGTTAAGGTAAGCAATGATGTTTATTTAGGGCAAATTGGTCTATTATAGGATTAGCAAAATAAAATTAGGAAACTAATAGAACTGTTTTATGCACAATCGTTTCTTTACTAGTTTACGAGTCAAAATATTTCGGAGATCATTTTTTATAGTAATCAATCTGGTAAAATTATTAATTAAGCGAAGGTTGGCAATTAGCCCCACATATTTCCATCGGGTTTCTCTATGTTGAAAATATGTATCTGGCATCGAGTGCTTCAAACCAAGAAGACGAAACACTTGCAGCGGAACCAAAAGCGAGCTCAAAACACTTGAACTAGAACTCGAAGCGGCACTGAAGAACATCTCCATACAATACTAAATGCATTAAGTGCATTACTAAACGAGAACTGTATACACTTATATATCTCAATACTAAATCTTGTTCTTAGCAATTACTTTTAATAACACTTGTCCCGCTCCGAGTGAAGTTATTTATTATATCCGCTGGGAAACGGTTATACTGTTCGGTAATAAATTATAACTCTTTTCGTAATGTTCCCTTTATTTCTGACTACCAATTCTTTATTATTGTTCGAAGAGTCTAAGCTTAAACAACGTTATCAATGCGGTGTTATATTCTTTGCAATGTATATATTTAGATACTCACGCCAGCCGAAAGAAATATTAAAGAAAAGAGCAACCTTAATCCATGCAGATCTGAAGTGTGTCGATAATTTATTTTATTTTCTATTTATCAATAGTCACTATGTATAACAGAACCTGACTCAATTATTGGACTATTTAGAAGTCCGCTTCCTAATCCCGCGGGATGTCAAATCAGTACCCTATCTAGATTGCTTGAACTACGTTTGTGTCACAATTTACCTAGGCATGTACAGCAACCAGATTACAAATTTTATAACTAGTATCTTGCTTCATTTTATTACTAATTATACTTTAAGCTTCAGTGT
The DNA here is from genome assembly GCA_018244855.1 of Elbella merops. Lineage (NCBI taxonomy): Eukaryota > Metazoa > Arthropoda > Insecta > Lepidoptera > Hesperiidae > Elbella > Elbella merops. The sequence continues at coordinate 4,392 of DWMG01002302.1, read as the reverse complement.
GTAGAATTAATGTGGTAACCATTATACCGTATACTGCAGCTGATTATATCCAGATATCACATTTCGTTTTACGACTAGTATTCAATGATTATGAAAACAAAATTTAAATATGCCTGCGAAATATCGAAAACACAATTACGATGTGATTTTCACCATTTACGAAGTTAAATATTAAGGAATGACAGAATGCAACAAATAATGTTCAATGCGAATGTTTATGGATGCGGATGTCGAGAGGGTCTAACACACCTTCACCAAATAGGTCAGATACTGGCTGATAGGGGAGAAGGAAGTCTTCAAAACTGACGTATCTGCAGTAAGTGTATTGATACTACTGATATTTGGCACTCGGTGCTCCCTGCCCGTCTAGTATAGACATGTGACGTGACGATATAACAATTATGAAGAAGTTTATAATAGAATGTAACTTTTGATTCACCTCTAGGGGCAGATAGTGTCCAAACAGCTAAATCTTATTACTGAACCCAAACGATCACAAATTGAATCCTAACACTAATAAAGTGTTGTAGATACAAACGAATCAAACGAAATAACGGTAGGCTTTAACTCCTCTTAGTAACAACAAGGTCTGCAAATTTTATTAAGAAAGATAAATTCGCCGCAAAAGAAATAATTAGATTTCTTTCTAAACAAGCGATGAAGCAAACACTATAAATTTACTCGCAATATCGTATCCATATTTATTGTGGCGAAAAAAAAACGCCGAAACAAAATGAAATTCCCTAATTACTTTTTCGAAACACGTAGCCAGGGGAGAGTATAGACCGTTATTTTTACAACCAACGATTGCAATTTGACATTTATTGTCGCATTAAGGCGGGCAATACGGCAATACTCGTATCACAAACACTGCCGCCATTTTGTGCATGAGGTGAATCCAAAATGGTGGGTTGCGACGTTAACAGTGCGCTGTTACGTTTCATTATTTTTAATTTCTGTTAAGAGATGTTCTGTGTTTTAGGTTGCGTAACAGTAATTTATGGGTGTGTTTTCAGCCATTCACGGTTATTTAAACTAATGTTTTGTGGCCGCTAATGAAGTAGTTCCGTGTCGTATTATACCCCGAGTGTGATATAAGAATTTAGGTGCGCATGGATTGTAACGACACATTAAAGTTTCAAATATTCTCATTTTTATCATTTCCCTGCGTTTCTGACGTAATTGTTAAGATTAATACAAATTACATAAATTAAGCATTATTTATAAATTATACAATGTTTTAAACATTAGGTATACAAAATTATATAAATTAAACATTAAAATGTTCAGTTCACAAAAAATAAAAAAGTTTAATTTTAAAGTATGGTTCGATATAGAATTATTTGATTATCTAACTGGATTGTGAAATAACAAGAATTATAATAATACTCGTATCTTTGAAGATGTCCACACATGGCCATCTCATCTAACATTAAAGATCAAGTGAGCTTGTCTTATGGTAACCAGACGGTTGATAAACCACATATAATATACATATATGTGTATAAATATGAATATTCATGGATATTTTGACACCCAGACACAGAACAAATACTTATCCTGATCAATCAAATATTTATTCTGGCTGGGAATCGAATTCACGACGCGCGGGGCTATAGTCAGATTCACTAGCCACTGCGCCAACGGGCCAGCCAATAATATCGTTAAAGACATTATGTTAAAGCTAGGACTGCCTACAACATTTATATTCTACATCGTGTTTGGTTACAATTACCCAATTAGGCAATGCCGTTAAAACGACGGCGGTGGAGAAAAACCACGTAATACACATTTAACAGCACTCAAGCTTAACATAGTATACTTATCTATGCCGGAGAGTTTAGTAATTACTGGCTGAATTTAATACTCTCTGGATGCTCATTTAAAAGATTAAAGTAAATAAGAGCAAATGAACAATGTATGCAAAACAAGTAACAGTCGATGCATCAGAGCTAAAAAGTAAGTATGCAATAAGGTCGAACGGACGGACATGATGGCAGTTTTTACTCTGGCCGTCTTTAACACAGTCGTGTTATTTCCTTTGAATATATTAAGCTAATAGATTTATCTAAAGTCTTATTATCGAACTAAAAATAAGAATCAAGTCGCCGTAGGCCTAGACGGAGAGACCCGATGCCTTGTAGGTACTCGTGTGTATTATATTACTGTTTACAATTACAAACTCCAATTCACTTACATTCCACAGCAAAGCCGTCCGTCAGAAGTTCTTGGCTCGCTGTAAAGGACTAATGCTTACAACTGTTTCCTTGCAATAATTACTACTATAGCATACTTTGGGAGCCACATATGCCGCAAGGGGTTACATATCCAGGGGTCGATCTCGCTCCGCTGTTGTTTAACGATACATATCGCATTTAATCTGTCGCGGCGTACAGATATTCTTATAGCGCTTGTCTTTAATTTACGTCTGAATTTATTTGTAAATGTTCTACAAGTTTTCATTATTTCGCCATCAAGTCACTAATGTATAACCCTGGTGGACAATATTTCTTCCCACAATAAACGGGCGAAAGTCATCGTCTTCCACACTTATTCCACACACACATCACTTGAAGATCTTATTTATTAAATTGTTATTATATTATATTTTCCATGTGAAATAGGAAAAAATCTGGCTGAACGAAAAATTGTGAGGTAAGTCTGTACATAATCCGATTTCATATCTTCTACGGTTTACCTTAGGTAGAAGTACTATTCATTTTATAAGTACGTACAAGATAAAAAAATAAAAAAAACTGTAACAAACTAAAAAGTAATCACAGTCTTAAGCATTATCCTGACGACACACAAAAGATGACCTATGTGGATCTTAGTGAAGCAACGAAGGTTCTAGACGGGTCATACAAGGGCGAACACACAATATTGTTGAGAATAAGAGGAGCAGAGGACTTGATCCGCGATTTAGGACTTGAAGTAACCATATACAATACAGCTTCTAATAAACTCCAAATACCCTTCAAGACTTTGTGTAATCTTGAACCAAATATTAGGGCCCCGAACAAATTTAAAAGGATAAACTAAAAAGTTTGAGTAGATGTTACTGTTTGAAGGAATCCCTTTGAATTAAAGTTTTCCGTTTAACGCTAATAAACGGCTTCCGTAAGTCAAACGCTGACTGAGATGAGATAAACTGCGCTCATCTTGATTATCCCTAGACACAATTTGATTGTGAATCCAGCTGTGTTCATTATCCAAGAAAACCAGAAATCCTTCTCATCTGTTTCTTCTAGATAGAATGAATATTGTGTATTTTGCACAGCGAATAACTGACGGTTGTGTTACTTAAAACGCACTTTTGCACGAATTAAATCGATATGTGAGTCAATGAATTTAAGTTGTTAATAATAAACCACATTACATGTATTTAGTTAAGGGATAACATGACTGTAAGGCAAGGCATTAAGAAATCATTGTTAATCGTAGCAATATAATAATTTTATGGTTAAGAATGTTGACTAGTAACTAATATAAGTACTTATCTATAGTTTAGCCTATTTCATTTACATCAAAACAATGTAATTTGTACCTTAACCTCCTTCCGAGTGAAGGGAACATTCTTTAAGCCCGGCCCAAGTTCGTTTCCTTTGACACGTCTGCAAGCGTTGAACTGTTTCCATGGAACCTCTTTCAAGTAAAATAGATAAATGATATTATATTTCTGAGTGTGACTATTATATGTTCATATTATATATTACTACGAAATTAATCCTCAATCTGTCTCAGTCTACTGTTAGATGTAGCGCTCTCCTGTGGAACTTATACCCACTATCCCCACACTGGGGGATCTCAATTACGAATCGCAGAGCATAGCTCGCACCGACCGTGTTTTAATATAAATATTATTTATAGCCAATCTAAAAGTCTAAACTCCCTCGTTTTCCATTTATGAGCTGAAATAATACTGAATAACAAAATGTAAAAAGTTGTAATTCCTAAGACTTTCTAGTACGTCAATCACTTCCAGTAGTGCATATTAAAAATCAGCAAAGCCAATTTCCCCGACAAGGCGTGTGTAGGTTGTTTGACAATAGAACGACATATTTCTCGTGAATATCGTCCGTGGGGACAATGCCGTAATGTTGCGAATGTGTTGCACGCCGAACCTGTCTGCACTGCTGGCCGAAATCGTAACGATATTTAATGTTTTGTTACTAATGAAAAAATTAAAAATTTACGAGTCAGGAAATAAACAGGAAAACAAAAAACTTGTAAATGCACTGTATAATTTATATACAGCATTTTTCTAGTTTAAGTAAATAAGTTCAGCTCTCGATTCGATGAAGAAGACAACTAATTTAGATCAATACTGATTTACAGCAATTAATTTATTTCACAATGTACCATTTGAAGTGTAAAGTATAAATAAAATTA
>DWMG01002301.1:0-13487 GCA_018244855.1 Elbella merops | reverse complement strand
GCAGTCGCACTTGCAACCAACACGACCAACGAGGAAGTCGATCAATTAGATATTGTTTATTAATAGATATCTTTTTTATTTCCAGAATTAATTATTTTGTACATTTCATAAACAACAGACAGTGGACTGAGTAATCACTTTCATGTCTAATAACGTTTTAAGCAAATTTTCTTTGTAAACATAATTACTAAGTCATGAGTTTTAAATAATCATCTTACAGTTTTATTTAACGTATGTACCGAGATTCATTTACATGGTCCATACATAGCCAATGTTTTATTATATCATCACGCCGACTCCTTTTGGGTTACGCCGAGAGCATTGAATACCAAATATGTCTATGCTTACGGACTTGAAGTGATGCTTCTGCTTTCATCATTATCTTTATATGCACACCAATTTTGGAAACTTTTGCTTCTCCCACCAGCCGGTATGCGATCTATTTGATCAAGATATGCGAGTCTAGATCTTTCTCGACACGTACATATATATGCAGTTGCACTGTATAGAGATTATTATTACCCCTGCAGATACCTACTCTTAAGAAATTCCGTAATAATTATTCATCGTTCATGTAAATAAAATCTGTACCTATTTTAAGGTATGTTAAGGTTTACGTATCTAGGTTGCATGTTGCTTTGGAAATGACAACTGTTATAGAATTGTAACGTAACTGGCACGTTTATGACTACATTAACATCGTCTCGTCCTAATTTATATCGCACCAGCTATTCGCTTGCAGTGCCGTGTTGATTTCATGTTGTAATTTTAACTTCACACCATGTAATATATTTTACACATGTAGAAAAAAAGTGAAATCGTAATATTTCACTGAGAAGACACGGTGAGTAAACCACGATTCTTCGTCGAATCTTCACAATATAGGTCAATTTCCGAAACTAATAATAATAATAATAAAAAACCAAATTTAAAAAAAAACTTGATTTAAAATGTCCTTGTGAGGCATGATAAAATAAACTTGGTAACATTTCCGAAACGGTATTAGATTTAATAGTAAAATACACAATTAACTATTTGTAGGTGACATTATACTAAGCCCATTTTTTTTTACATAGTTTTACAATAGGTACACTCGTACGTAGATTTGTTCCAGCATCATTTATTACATAAGGACGTGTACACACATAGCTTGAGCAGGGATTCGTCGGCCGATTCGTGTAAAATACCAATTTTCCCGCAGTCATAGTTTTATGCGAGGTAGTCGGGACTCCGCTAGGATGTATACCAAACACAATTGAGACAAATTGGATTTACGTAATGCGGACAGGAAAGACCTTGCACCCACTTTGGGGACCGCTTCTATTATATCTATTACGTACTACAGTCATTCCACAACAAAATTTCTTAAACCGTAACTTGGAAAAACGACGGTAAAGATAAAAGTAAATCTTGTAGACGTTGAATTCATATCACGTATATCTTGTGATAGAAGTTGAGCAGGCGAGCTCAGTGGCGTGCCATTGGAGCGGCCTATGTCCAGCAGTGGACGGGAGTAGGCTGATGATGAGACATTTTGATATGCATCTTATAAAGTACGTACATAAGTGCACGAGCGCGACTCCTCCACATTAATAAACGGTCTATTCAGAATAAAATAGCTCACTAGAAGCGACAAGGCCGTCGATTATTCCTGTTATTTCTCTAATATTGTGGGTATCACAAATGATAACTTGCTCGGGCAGATAACTCTTGAAAAAGAACATCAGATCAAAATGGTTTAATAATCTGGTTTAAAAAAAGTTTCCTTGATACAGTTCGTTTAAAACTTTCATCATCATCATCATCATTATCAGCCTGCTCCCGTCCACCGCTGGAGTTAGGCCTAACCAATGGCACGCCATTGAGTTTGATCTTCAGCTTTTCGCATCCAACCACTGCCAGCCACTTTGCGTATATCGTCACTCCACCTAGCTGGAGGGCGTCCTACGCTACTATAAAACCCTGCTTAAACTCAAATCAAGCTTTCTTCAATCTATCGTTAACCTATCTTTAACCTATCTTTAACCATCATTACTTATTTCTACCTACCTACATTATAACTGCGAATATAATGACAAGCAATGCCTTCTATCATATAATAACTGCTATTAAATCGTGCCTGAATTATTTATGCCTATTTATTGTAATTTGTAATGCTAACTAGCTGTTATATGTATACTTTCAAGAACTAGCGAAATTTAATAAACTTAGTTCGTCACCGAATCACTTACAGCCACAAAGAACTTCCATATTCAAAACTCAAGATTCGTTTAAATAATAAATAAAAAGCATTGAAGTCAGAAATTTTCCGCTCGATACTGTACAAGCTATACAGCTCGTATATGGTAATGAAAAACAAATACATACGTTGTTGAACATCCAACGAATGACGTTTAAATATTTGCATTGGAATAAGGCTTTCACTCTATTACTAAGGGTGTGGTACCAATTGATGGTCGTCGAGCTTAATCGATACAAAACCTTCTCACTTAGTGTATTTGTTGTTGTATTAATTTAGGTTTCAAAAACAATTACTATTTTAATCAACTTCTAATTACTAGTGTTATATTAACTGTAACAATTTGCTACCTAAATATTATGGATGAATATATATTTTTTTTTAATATTCAAGAAGTGAAAAATTTTTACTAAAAACTTTTTATACAACGATTGCGGAGTCTGGTAAGATATTGAACAAAAATTAATTACTTAATAATGTTTAAAATTTTATAAAACATCCGTTTTATTATAGACAACGTCATTGTCAGGCTCAAAATGGAACCAAAAATTAAAAAATGGCCGGTATGTAAAGTTACCCATATTGTCCAAAAGAAAGCTTATCGTGTGATGACAAAAATTCCTGCTTTTATGAATTTTATTTAATTTTTTTCTTTTGAAATTTTAACTGAAACCAAGAGTAATAATCATACAATACTCAGCTTAGTTTGTATACTTTTCAAGTTCAAGAATTTAGTTCAAAAATATAAATATCCAGACACACGATGATGTGACAAACAAGACGTGGGAGAAAAACAAATTATTTGAATGCAATTTGAAGCAAAGGTCACGTAATCATAATATCCAGTACGCCATTGAGCCAATTAACCTTAGTGTATGTATGTCTTATTGTCTAACTGACAAACAGATTTCTATACTATCAGGCAAACAAAAATTCCAGTATATTGAGGCAAATAAGATCTAAAAGATTCTGGATAAATTAAATTTAAATGAGATTTGGAGCTAAATGTGAGGTGTCCTATGATATCACATCCTATAAAATTCAATCATATTAAGAGCAGGTATCAGGTAGCATACTGGGAACTGTCACATTATCTTGAAAAATAAAGTGAAGCTGTTATACACACTTTTACGTGTTATTGCAGTATTTCTTTCAAAAATAGCCTACGTGCAAAACATGCAGGTACATTCACAATTTACAACTCTGAAGAGAATCAAGAAAAGTAAACAAATTTCTCCTTAAAAATCTCTAAAATTAAAACTCTTTCTGAATAACTCTCATCTGCTTAATCGTGAAGCAGTAAATACACAGAATGCCATAATTATTTTGGGACAGAAATGAGGAACCGTTAAGCTACTAAAAATAGAAGCACCGAATGGGTCTTGAATGGACTATAAACTGAAAATATACAAGAAATAGTTGTAAACCCCGATCCTGTTTGTTCGGAAACTGAAATAACTCCCATACGATCTCTCATCTCTTGTTTCACTGCATTAGGGTGTGATTTAAAAAATAATTATAAGTAGCCAATATCCTTTCTACGTGACCAAGTTATCTCCACATCGCTTATAAGCACTGGCTTATCGCATTTGACGTAAAAAAGCAACTGACAAAGAGAAAGGCAAAATTATATTCGTTATTGTATCGTTAATATTGAAATATGAATCCATATTTCCATAGGTATCTATGACTTAAAATAAAATTTTTGAATTGATTTTGTTTTCCAATAAGTGAATCAAATCAGGTATGAAAGAAATCGGTCGGCTTAAAAGATAATAATTGTAGTTTTTAAATCACAACGCTTTTATATAATATCCCATTATTGCTATTGTAATTTTATGAAAAATTAAGTATATATCATAGTTTTGCCTGATAACCCGGAGTTTGAAGTTTACCAAATCATAATGGACTAGAATGGCCGAATACGATGTGGCTTAAAATATTAGTAAATTTATTACGAGACCTAGCTAATTAATTACTGATTAAAAGGCTATTTATTGTATACTAACACTGCGTTTATATACCTACTTATTACTATTGCTATGGATTGATTTGTCATATCTTGACAAATGTCGTTCCGTTATAATAATATCAACAATAACATAAAAAATATGGAACTTGGCCTTCGCACTGCTGTACCCTCAAGTACGTTAAAAGATCTTCAAATTTGATTACGGAGATTAATTGAAAAAGATTAATGACTTCTAGGCCCTCTTATAGCATCACACCGTGTTCATTCACCCCGTGAGTCATGTTATTATCTTTAAGACTTTTGTTTACATGATCCCCCATATATTTAGGTATTTGCACTATTTATGTCTATTCTAATAATAAAAATCTAACGGATCGGTATCTACGCATGGAAACCTGGATATTTCATTACGACGCAACTAAACCTAAATAAAGGAAATCTGGAAAAATCCAAAAACATAATGAAAAAGATAAAGATAAACGCACCCGGCACATAATTTTATCAATTAATTTGGTCAAATATAACAATATATCAAATATCAAGGATTAATTAAATTTAAACTCACATTTAAAATTAACGTACAAAAACTGTCCATTTATCAGATTAAATTTAATACAATTCAGCATCCTAAACTAAATTGTAAAACTAAGTTGCCACTGGCCTATTCATGGCTAACGAGACGTGAAAAGCGTTTGAGCCAGACGCGGTTGTAGATCGAAAGTGATCTGTAATGTTAACTTATGTATAAGGATTGGTCATTTCTTGGGTCACTGGCTAGTGACAAATTTCGAGCTTTTCCTAGCTTAAGAAAAAACCTAAAGAAGTTGAATTGTTTGTACATCATCGAGGCTTCAAAGGCAGTTCGAAAACAGTGTGATAGACAGTTCACTCTCCACCAATTCGAGCTGGAGCAGCATGGTAGATTATAACCCAGATTTCCCGCAGTTGCACGAGAGTCTTGAACCGTAGTGGTAGGTATGTGATAAAGTTGTTGCAGACCACCAACGAATACAGCTTTGTCGTAATAAACGACTAATGAAGTAACGCATTTTAGTACTAAACACCTAAATAAGACACGGAACCAAGAATATTAAAGTGTTAATTAAAAAAATTATTAATACTCTAACAACTTCAACCTGTATTCTTTAATCATTATAATTTTAGCAATTCTCTACTTGACTTAAAGTTAATTAATATAATTATATTTATTAACGTATATTATTTAACAATCTTTTTATAATGTAGCATATTTATTCCTAATCCTTTAACAAGACTGTATATATAAATATGAAAGGAAAGTATCAAGTAATATTTCTATATAACTATTTTATGGAACTAAACAACTTTTAAAAATTGTCGAAATGTAAACATATTCCTAGTGAATCAAATGTATGTAAATGTTGGTAGTTTGATAAAACAATAACCGCCACAATTTCGTACTTAGGTATATTGAGATACTAAAGTATTAGAAGCACTTTTTTAAAATTGTGGATATTGAGAATGTCAAGAAAGAGTTAGACGTTATATTAAGAAGAGACTCACCTGTGCCCCCTTATCACCGTTGTCCGGCATTGTGAAACAATGTAAAAGTATGTATAAGAATGCAAAATACTCCAAGAGTGAAACGCTCGCCCGCGAGCGAGGCAGCTGAGAAATGCGTCAGGAATCGGGAGAGACAGGGCTCGTTGCAAGAACATTCGTGGACGACGGGACGCCTACGACACGACCTATCTTAAGCCACGATTCGACACGAGAATTATAATATCGAAAATACGCATTCTTAAGCAAATTATTTAAAAGGGGATATTTTTGAATGTGTTTTATTATGTTTATTTAGTTTCTACGAGTAACGAGTACCTAGTATCTGGAAGAAAGTACAAATAATTTGCTACTATAGAAATTTGCTATACCCGTAGCAAAGTTGCCGTCTTCCAGGGACTTTAGTTAGAGGGTAATTATGTTAGGGGAAATTATGTTAGATTCACTAATGCTTTTACATCTTAGAGAACGTACACTAAACTAGGAACTAATTGAATAGTTTTTTTTCGAAAAATAAAAGTTTTTATATCTACACGTAGATTGATATGTTCAGTTAGCTGTTTCAGCGCAGTTTCTGCTGAAACCGTTACATACTTAGACATGATAATCTATTCGTTCATTAATTCTAAATTTCCCATTTTTACATACTCGCATGCTGGATGTGACAAACCGAGGACAGGGCGTTATGGTGCTCATTGGGGGAGGCCTATGTCCAGCAGTGGACTGAGATAGACTGATGATAATGACGACGACAACGATACATATGTGAAAATATTAAAGATGTTACAGAATTTGGTGGAACGATAAAGGTCATTTTGACGCTTTCTCTTGACTAACCGACCGAAATGGACAGATGATAAAACAATATCTGGGACTAGGAATATTATCATTTTTAAAAAGGATCTCTTTTTGTTCGTCTAAAAATATTTTACCAATTCTCAAGGGACGGAGACGAAAAGTATGATCCGAAAGCGTCCCTTAAAGTTCATGTCATATTGCCTGTATCCCACTTATTTCCCCGTGTGGAATACACTTTTCAGTGGCATATAAAATAGATATTGTATTAGTCAGGGCTAGTTTTAAAAAATAGTGACACAATAAACCGTTATATCCAACCATAAACCTGTTAATACTAGTTTTTACATTACCTACGTACAATGGTGAATTTTCATATTCATTTTTATCCATATTTTCCCTCTGCTTAGAGCGAGCTTATTGTTTTCAAGTACAAACATCTGTAAGTACTGTTTTTTATATATGTAAATTGTAGAAAAATGAAACAACCATTTAAATTTTCATACCCCAAAGGTGTTTGCTTAAAGCTTTAAGAACTCATTATCAAAGTGTCCGTGTCAAGTGACCATTATTAAACAAATAGTCAGTCAATATATTTAGTTGGAATGGAAATATTTGTTTATAACATTGTTTAAGTTATATCAATACTATACATCAGTAGTTACATTGAGAATGAGCGACGGAGACCGGATGATAGGTAGTACATTATTGAGTGAGAACGGAACTAAAACCTGATTCTTGTTGCTAATAATTAATAGCAAGGGTCAAGTTTTAGTTGCGCGGGTAATAAATAGGGAACCGCAATCAAAACTACATCCTAATTTATGTAATAATAACCACCAATTAGTAGATTAAAATACTGCAACTTCTGCTAAGGTCCTTGAGTCTCAAACTCTAATTTTGTTTAGTCATAATATCAATTACGACTAACCATTTAAATACATTCGCGCGCCATCTTTGATTTTCCCTGGAAAACTTTCAGCTTCAGGCTAACAATATTTCGAAATGAATAGATTTAGTTCTGGCATTTTCCGCTAGTCGGCACCACTGAGTATTTTCAGTGGCAATTATTGGCACGGGGTTTTTGTTATAATTATGTATCTTGAGCTAATTTTTTCCAGTATTATTGTATGTTTACATTGATGTGTTATGATGAATGTTTTTTTTTAATGATTTGATTTCTTTAATTTTTTTTGTTTGCGTACGATATCAAACCATTTTTAAATTTAATGTTAGTGCCCACGTCCACTAGTACCAGTTGGCATGCGAGTCAATTTACTACTTTTCCAACATAAAAATATTAACGATTTTTTTCTCAACTTTATAATAATTTTTAATGTGATTTAACTGTAACGCTTTTGTGATATTACGCGCTTGTTCACTGTATATTCGTTTATTTTATGTTCATGCATGCGTAAATACAACTAATGTGCGTGGGTTTTTATGAGTACGAACTTGTATTTAACTGGCTGATGTAATAAAACAATGAAATTTTTCTCAAACTGCCGATAAAATGTTTTAAATACAATAATTAGGCGTATCTACTCGCATTTAAAATAAAAGTACAAAATGTACATTAAAGAAACTTTTTTTATGTATCGGATACTTGTAACATTAAAAAGGAGTTTTTGTTTTTTTTTATTAAATCACAATAAATATGACAATAATTTCAAAAGTTAAGCATCACTAGATATAATAAAATTGTACTGAAAGGTGGTAATAACAGTATAAACAAAAATCTTTTCTTTATTTTACCAAGAGTTCCTTGATTTTTTAAAGTAAATAGTTACCATCATCAAATAAATATGTTAGTGTAATAATCACAATAGATGTTGACAAAGCTAGTCGATGGTGTTTGAGTGTTGCCTGTTAAAATGCAATTCTACGAAGTAGCGGACACAATCCGGACGATACAAATAGACAAATTGACTATCTTGTTTACGATCAGTAGGTAATTTGTATTGCTGCGTAGTCTCCTTAGTGTAGGGTTACATGCGAGCGGAAATTTTTTCTAACCTCTTTGTTCGTTCTAATATTAGACTAGACCCTCTTAAAATCAGAGGGTTAACGCCATAGTCTGCCACACTGGCCAGATGCGGATTACCAGACTTCAGTCATCTTAGAGAAGGGAGAGCGTGGAAACTGTTATATTTTCCACTTACTTTAATATAAAAAATAAATCAGTTCATTTTGCACTGAAAACTTAAGACACCCTAATATATAACAATAATACAGTATTAATTTATCCTATCAACATGACTATTATTTGTGAATTTATTATTATAATACATATATCTCAACGCATGAAAGTATGCTAAACGTCAAACGGTAAATGTAATGCCGCGAACGCCTTGTGTACATCAACACTTTTTAAAAATAGAATCATTAAGCTCTTTATTATTTTTAAACATCCGTTTATATTTAAATTTTACACCGTATCCGTTTTGATTTATAAAAAAATATCTTGTTGTGTTGTTCAATAGGACGCTTTCATTCTAAATGACTGAAATATCACAGCTTATTATTTACAATCAAAATAAGGCCCTTACACATCGGCTTTGAAATGGTAATTAAATATCAAACATTTTATGACACACAGATAATAAATTTCGCGAGCAAAGATTTATTTTAAAAACAATTATTCACAAAAATATACATTTAATATTTGACTAAAAAAATGTGAGCCGTCGCAGGACGCCTGGCGGATGTGAAACATCGAAAGTATTTTGCACAGATAACATGCATAAAACTTTATTAACGGAAATAAACATGGATCAATAAAAAAAAATCAGATTTTTAAAAGAAAAAGATTATCGTTTAATTCATAAACATTTGTATTAATTCAATATAAAAGTTATAAACATCAGAAAATTGTTTCCAAATTTAGACAATTAAATTCTTTCAACCAGTGACTTCTGTAATAATAATACTGGTGGCACGCGTCGCCGCGCCTATAGTCGCTGTAACCCACTGCATTAAAATCACTCCAAGAGTTACAAATTTCCATCGTCATGTAGACCGAGCGTATATCAATTGAGTTATAAATAAAACCAATTTGCGACAATAGAGTAATAGCATTTTTATGAAATAACAACGTGGGTGTGTCATATTTACGTACTATATTTAGATAACAACTTTGTTTACGTTCGTGATTTGGTGCGTAATGTATAATGTTTATTATAACCATATCTATGACGATTACTTCTACTACATATCATTATAAATGTTCTAATCAACAAAATCTTGTCGTTCCATTGTTGGACAAGTATTTTGGTCACAGCTACAGATGACGCTATGATTAATTTAATATAAAACACCTACTTAAATAAGGAACTTAAAAAAGATAAGCAACAGTACCTATTATTTGCTTTTGCAACCAAGCGCGATTGTCGATAGGGAGGTCCTGGATTCAAATCCTTTGTCGGGTACTATTGGAATTTTCGAATTTAGAATATCTAGAAGTGTCTCGGTGTCTTGTTGTGACGCCCCGGTGTATGACAATAATTCACCACTTATTCCATGGGACGTAAATGTAACTGGTGAAACGCCTCTGCCTACCTCTTCGGGGATTATAGGCGTGAGGAAGTTACGAACGAAAAATACGATAAGTCAATGAACAGCTCCACGCTTCTGTACAGTCAGTTTAAAAATAGAACAGGCACAAAACGGGTCGTTTGCGGCGTACGTGCGATGATTATCGTAAATTTTATAATTTCATACCCCATAACTTATATCTGCGCGTAATGTTTCACACATCAGAATATTTGCCTTGAAACGTACAAACTTTGCCGAGCGGAATGAGGGATCGCGTTGGCTATAGAGGTGAGCAAATATTTTACACGGATTTTTGAAAAATATTCAAAGATGAAAAGAGAGGAAGCTGGGAATTGAACCTATTCCTGAATTAATATTGTGGCGCTGAAGTGATAATAACTACTCTAAATAACAACATCTAAAGAACTCGTAAGTATGAGTTATGTTATCATTAAAAACAATATAACTACCAACATTAAAGTTGGGAGAACCGATCAGCAACAATCTACAGCAATGAAGGCCTGACACCACCACATTTCATATATTATATATCGTACATATAACCAACACTTTATGTTAATAACAAATTGTATTTGTTAGATTCGTTTTAAAATGAATCAAAAGACAAACATTCAGCTCAATCAAAGCTCACGAAACCAGTCAATTCAGCAACTGGGAAATGTATTTGGAAGAAAAAAATGGCGAACGCTTATTCAGAGCATTTTAATAGAAAAAGTGGTGAAGAAGATTATACAGAACTGGTCTAAAATTGTAAGCGTGCCCCATAGACATTTATGTATACCTACTGCTGGCCCAGTAGCGATATAAATTCGATCGTAAATCATAAAAAAATCAGTTTGAGCGTTGTCTTGGTTCTAATGTCAAAGACTGCGCTTGCATAAATCTTTCCTCTGTGCTACTTATTGACAACAATTATTATTGACGTCTTATTGACGAGTCATATTTGACATTGACAATTGGAACGTAATTAATAAATGGTACATTTAATTCAAATTAAGTTAATTAATTAATTAATTAATTATTTGTAACACATATTACACAAACATTTTAGCCAGACAAACAATATTATTCTATTTTCAATTTGATAACAGACTTCAACCTAAAACAAAAGAGTAGGTATATATGCGTGAGTGTGTCAAATGTATGGTAGTGTGTGTAATGTGTTTTTATTGATTTAATGTATTTTTAATTAATTATTTTTGAAAAATATTAGCATTCTGCACTTATTTTCTATATAAACTATACCTAAGTGTGCCAAATTTCATACTTCTTCGTTCGCGCAATTTTCGTAAAAAGGGGTACAAAGTTTTTGCTTCACGTATTGACACATATATAGATAATATTATTTACAACAAAATTCCTTCTGGAGTCAAGTATCATGCCAAAGTAAGATATGATATTAGTCCATACATAATCCAATCCTCCCTCAATGAGAGTTCTTTGAGACATTAGAGTTCTTTATTTGAATATTGTCTATTGCTATTAAATAGCAATTTTTAAACTTACAAATAAATAGTTTCGATAGCGATGTGACATACACGCAAATGTGTGTTCGTGAGAATAGGAGTTTGTTGCCAAATGTTTACGGAATTTGAAAATAGTGGGCAAAAAGTGAAGCAATAAACAAAAGCAAAATGCTGAGGTTATTTTCAAAGCGAAGAAAATTCATTTATTTCGTTATTGTGAAGGTCACAAGCACGTAGATTGAAATATTTGCTTCAAAATGTCTACCTACATTGATTTCTACAAAAACCATTCATTATTTTAGCGAATTCTTTTGGGATTTATTTAAGAATTGCGATAAATGAGTCACTATAAAGAGACTACATTTAATATTTGGTTCAGATAAATTGAAACATATACACGAACATCAATACATATAAATAAAAGCATTTGTATGTACGATACTTATATAATACGCATTAAAACTCGTAGTGTGGTAGACACAAGAAGGTGCCAAGTCTGCCCAGCACCCGATTTCCACCCAAACGTCTGACCGACGAATGACTAGACAAACAAAATTTCCCATCATTTTGAAGTATCGGGAAAGCCACAAATTAGTCTCATTAACCTGAAAATATTATTTTCATTATTGATATCATCTGTTATAACGATTTGTTTCTTGTTTTAAATTCCAATAACTCAGCCATGTAAGTAAATATATTTTAGGATTAAAAATTTTGTGCATGCATCGAGCATCACAAGCCGAGAGTTTGACCATTTTACGCACCCACACACCTGTCAAGTTGGGTAACTCTAGTACGGTCAGCAAATCAATTGATGTTAGTGCCAGATGTGACACATTTTAAACAAACCACGTCACTAAATTATAATATTGCTGAAATATAAAATCTGTTTTATTTGTGATCTATCGGATTAAATACAGCGTGTGTGTTCGTATGTTTATGTAGAAATCGGCAATTTATAAGGGAAAAGGCCAAGTTTATTTGCTTACCTACACACACTCCGAACAGATTTAAATAGAACTTTTACTTCGCCGCACCTATATCGGGTCGTCAGTTGTTGGAAGGTTATTTTCGTTTCTGGCAAATACATTTTTATACATCTTTGTTTACAAACGCTATAGAACAGGTAACGTACAGAAGTAGCATGTAATATGTACTCCTTTTACACTTACTACACGGGGATAAAAAAATAAAGTAATGAAGTACAGAAATGATAACGTAATATGTCCATTTATGTGTAAAGGTCTGTACATCAAGAGGTTGATATACAATTATGGAATTTGTACGTCCAATTTTATCAATTAAAAATATTCAGTACTATTTTTGTGTTTGACTCTTGAAAGTTTGGAAAATTGCGTCCGTAAGAGAAGCACTCCATGTCTAACTAACGTCAGACACAAATTTTGTGGCGAACTTCAGATAAAAATATGAAAAACGCAATTTTTAGACTTGTTATTGCAAATGCATTCAAAGTGTACATAAAAACATCAATGGGGTCTCTGGCCAGCTGTTAATAATACCTCGGGCATTGTACACTACACAGCGGCTCAAAAGTAGTGACGTGAAACGGGACGCACAGGTAATAATTTTTTAATTTATTCAAATACAAAATCTTTCTCCTCGTTCAACGCGCGCGTCATATCGGACCCTGAAGTTCTATATCCGTTGCGCCAAGACGCGAGTGACCGTTACGTTGATTTATTTGAGCGCCATTATGCTGGCTATACGTGTTAACAATCGTTTCTATTTTAATGTCCGTTTAACGTCAGGTTAAGAACCCTTGCGGTATTATGGCTAGAACGCTCTAAAGTAGAACGTTTTCTATACAGACATATTTATAAATTTGTTTGGGAACTATACTTGAGAGCAAAGAAATCGCACACCTTAGTGTGTTCAGTTTTGACCAACTTATTTAAAGAAA
>DWMG01002300.1:0-13488 GCA_018244855.1 Elbella merops | reverse complement strand
CACTCGACCAACGAGGCGATCAGAGATAATAATATCTGATAATAAAAATTTCCTGTATACCTAATAAATAAATGAGTGTATTACATGATTCAGTTATGAAAGTGTATTGATAACAACACAACGCTAAGCAATGCAATGACAACAGCGTCTGTTAACAAGATTTATCGTGCGATAAATACTCAAAACTATAATTAACGAGCCACATTGCACCAGGCCTATGTCATATGCGACATTCAAATTAGTTACAAGCGCCACGATTACAATAAGGCCGTATAACATCTAATTGGGCGTATCTATTACAGGACGCGGGCTGTTTCCCGTGACTGGCAAGTTTGGGGTACGGTTTTGTGTACAGCATATGTAGTATCATGATAATAAACATCTTGATAACTCAAACACGGTCATCTAATCCCAAAACGGGCAGAATTTGTATTATTACAACCAGATAGCTGATAGCGATATGTATATTTAGTAATACAGATATAATTTTAACATTTGCTTATTAATTAGCAGATAATATATTAGCGGATTATTATAAATTTACTTTGCAAAATGCAATATGTAAAATGAAGTTGAAACGGGCTCGGAAGCATAAATAAAAATCAAACCCTTGTTCCTTCTGTCCTTTATTTTTAATCTTACAAAGTTATTACGAAAACCACTATGATAAAACTTTATTCCAATGACGTAACTGGTAACCTTTATTAGTAGCATTCTTTGTACTTATCACTTTTGGTTGAGTGTGACGTAAAGTACTAAGAATATTTCTTTTCAGATGATTGAATCACACTCGGCTTATCTTTTTATTATTATGTCGCCACGCCAACACTTTAACCGAGTAGGCAGATAACTGGACCAAATATCTTTATTATTACAGACCTGAAATGCTTCCCTTATATTTTTAAAACAATTATGTAATTCGTTCCATAATTCAGCCGGCCAATGAAAATAATTCGAGTGCCTCGTCGATCTTCCTGTTGTAATTGTGGGACGTAAGCGTAACTGGTGAAACGTGGCAGTGTACTATACTCGTTTGCCTACCCTTCGGGGGATTACAGCCGTGCAGTCGTTTAAGTCGTTAGGTTTTAGCGATACAAGAAAACGCATTTTTATGCAAAACAACTCAATCACATTTATCTGTATATACATATGTAGGTATATATTATGCATATACGTATGTGTGTGCTACATACAAGCTAATGTACAGCGAATACGTGTTTATCGTATTAGAAACGTTCACGGGCGGGACACGCGTTCAGATAGAGAAAACATTCATAAACATTACAATAATGTTCGCGTGATTACTTGTCGATCTTATTATTTAAATTATGGTAACAATCGCTAATCAGTAGTAAAGGAGTCATGTTGCTAGATTTTGCTTATTCGTTATTTATGTAATTTCCAGCAAATATTCCATGTCAGACTGTAATTTATCGACTGATTACTAAACAAGTTGTTAATAATAAAATTGCTTATTAAATGAATGACATGTAAATGTTAAAATATACAATAAAATTATCCAATTATATACCAGTAGTCGTTTAATTTCTGTGAGGCAATTACGGATACCGAAGTCCCCGTGTGATAGATTGCGAATTGATCGGATTTATTTATCTGAGCTATCTCTATTTTTTCTTATATTTTTTCTTATATTTTTCTTATAATGTTTTTTTTCTATTGTTTCATGCCCATTTCCTAAGTATCTGCTTATCCTATGGGAAATACAATGTTTTATAATCCTTAACATCGCCAGTAGATATTTTATATTCCGAACGATTGTATCCGGTTATCGCACGATCTGAAAATAATTGCTTGTAAAAAGGTGTATAACCAACTACGAAGCTGATGTGAGCTAAACGTAACATCGCGTTTGTCATCTCTAAAGAGGTAGGCAGAGGAGTGTAGTACACCCCCACTTTTAACTAGTTACGTTTACGTCCCATGGACCAGGCGGTGAGCCTTTAGCTATATACCGGGCAGAGCCTTAGACTCCGAGTCACTACTAGAAATTCTAAATTAGAAAAATCCAATAGTACTCGACCCAGGATTTGAACTCAGGACCTCCCGGTCGGTAGTCGCAACCACTCGGCCAACGAGGAAGAATGTAAGCTATGTAAATATTAAACTATAGACAAAATAATGCTTAATAGCTTTACAGGTATAGCTATAAACAAGCCACGTCAAAGGTTTAAAAATACAATTCCAGGTCTCCAGCTCACCCCAGATTGAATATTGCTTAAGATTTACGAACTACAAAATATCAGGTGCGCTGTAGTGTGCTGTAAATTAATTTATAAATGTTTATATACCCAAATCCTATCATATCATGATATTAAGAAAGACACTAAGAGGTCAAAAAAAATTGCAAAACCATCATAACACAGCGAGGTACACAAGGCATTAATGCTAAAAAAACAAAAGCATTTTTATTAATTAAACGAACGAAAAACAAAATGAACATTCCCGACCAAGTGTATTACTTCAGAATACCGACCGCAATTACGTTGTTTACCACGTACGGCAGATAATTTGAACTTGGACGTGACTTTTGTGGAACAATAACGAGCTGGGTGTATTTAAACAGGTGTTAATATAGTACAGGCTTAGTTCATTATCCGATGTTTAGTGCTCGTCTTGTTAATGCAAAAAAATGCTCAAGATCAGTACCATCGTTTTGCTTTTTTCCGTTGTGTACTATGTAAGTGTTTTTTGTATTTTTTGATTATATGAAAATTTATAGAATGCCGAATGTAATTTTAAATACCTATTAGGTACGTAAATTATGAAAGATTTTTTGTAGGTTGGTTATGTTTGCGCATTTGAGGAATTATGAATTAAAATGTTAATATGGTAATTTTAAAAATATGATTATAAAGTTATCACTGGTATTAGAGGATAACCATAAAATTTAAAAATCTGTAATAATCTGTAAAATTTAATTCGTCAGGTACTGAAGATAACTACTGATTTCTTTCAAATTCATATACTGGATAGTAAAATACTAGCCACAACGTATTGGAAAAATCCTTAATAAGCCAGTACTATTTTTTCATCATGAGTGTCAAAGATTTCAAAAATTTCGCTCATTGAGGGGGCCTTTGTCCAGCAGTGGACTGAGATAGGCTGATGATGATGAGTGTCAAAAAATTAAAAATGAACTTTTATCTTATGGCATATAGTACCTAAAATAATAATTTTCTTTCTTTAATTTTACAATTAAATGCCTCATGCTTTTTACTTTTTACCCCGATATTTAGATAAGAAATTACTTGTATAGTAGTCAGAATTTTTCTATTTAGATATCACCGTAACTCACAATCGAGAATCCCAATCAACTTAGACTCTAGATATGTATTTGTGGGAATATCCAGGAAACATGTAACATTAATAATTCCTATGTTATTATCAATTGCAAACCCTTTGTACAAGACAATATAACGCAATTCTATTAATTTTTTTAACTTTAAGTTTGCAAGTTTTCTCACGATGTTTTGCCTTGGTCGTTATAACGAGTGATTACGATTTAATTTATTATTCTTACTAGTGGCCCAGTAGCGGTCGAAAAAAATCAGTTCGAGCGTTGTCTAGGCTCAAATTTCAGACTACGATTATATAAATCTTTCCTCTGTGCTACTTATTGGTAATAATTATTACTGACGTCTTATTGACGTCTCATGTCTGACATTGGCAATGGAAACGTAAATAATAAATGGTTTATGTAACTCAATTTAAAGTATTTGTAATGCATATTACACATACATTAAATATTAAAGTCAAACAATATTAATCTATTCTCAATTTGACTATTAATATATTCTCAATTTGTAACGACAAACGAAAGAGTATATATGCGTTTATATGTCAAATGCATGGTGTGTAATGTTTTTATTGATTTTATGTATTTTTTATGCATTATTTTTTGCAAAATATTAGCATTCTGCCCTATGTAAACTATAAGTGTGCCAAATTTCATACTCCTCCGTCCGCGAAATTTTCGTAAAATGGAGTATAAAGTTTTTGCTTCACGTATTAATATATTAATATAATGCACATTTTTGTAGAGGTGTGCGCTAGGGATTCGATTCAGGATTCCCGGTGTGAGAGGCTGAATTTCAAAGCACTAGGCTATAACTGCTTTTTCATGCAATTCCACTGAACTGGTGCAAGTTATTTAACGGGTCTTCTATTTCAGACGCAATGCATCCCGATGATAAACCAGGCCAATACACAATCTGAAACTGACCAGAAACTGCACTTGTTCGTAAGTAATGGATCCCAAGCCACGGACTATCACCTGACACCAGTGATGTCTGAACTGGAAAACGAAGATCAGCTGCTGAATTCTGAACTCAGCGCCATTTGGCCGTTTCTCAACTTCATGGTAAGAATTATCGAAATAGTGATGAATGGGCAAAATGATGAGGCCATTGATGGTAGTTCTAACACCATATAAGATTGATGAAAATTTTGAAGAACTTTCTTAGAGCAGTATTTATTTTTATATAAATGTTTCAAGTACGAATAATCAATTAACTTAGATAAAGAAATTTATAAAATGTAATATGAAGTATTGAACAAAATTTTATAGTTTCCTTAACGCTAAGTGTATAGAACTTTTCAGATCAGTGCTAAGCAAAGTTATTATATTTTGTGCTATTTTAAAGCTTGCTCGACTTAAAAATATCCTATTAAATAATCTTCTTAGACAGAACATATTATTAATGTTGGAAATATTGTCGACAATAATTTAAATTACATTCCTCAAAGCCACTAATATAGAATTTTATATTACCGATACATATTTTATAAAAATATTATGAATTCCCAAATGGTTAACTATATTTGGGGCATTTTGTAGTATAATTATTATTGTTAAATATGATATTTAAATTCGTAATGTACACTAGTAGCGATTAAACTCTTTAAACGAATGAATAGGTGTTTAATTTCGTATCCACGATGATATACAAAAATATACTGAATATTATGAAGAAGAAATTTCTCAACCACGAAAACATTATAACTTGTATCCATTATAGTATTTTCGTGGTTGGTTTATTACCTGTGACACGTCAAAACTTCTTGAGTGAAACTTGACAGGCACGTATGAGAGTAACGTTTCTGTCGCCAACATTAAATTTATAAAGTAGCGTCGAATTAAAATGAAAAAAGTATGTAGGTATATGATTAAAAAAAATTTCATCTGATTGAAGCTCAATCTTTTCTTTGGAAATATTTTGAAAGAGGCGACTCTTGAAAACTTTTTGTTTACTGCGTGTCAACAAAATGTAAGCGTAATTCGTATCCATACTCGGAAAGTTTCGTGTTTGACTTCGTACTTAAAGTTACTGAACAATCCCTCTACATTCGTATTTGTAAAGGCAACAAACATTGAAGCCTTACGTACACTACTCGTAAGTCCGCCGCATATGAGCTGTTCGGGCAATATCGGACGGTCTCAAACAATAGTATTTTATTTTTAAGATCCTTTCTTATACAAAATAGTGAATTATTTTATTACGGGCTTGATTTGACTTAGAGCGAAGTGGATAACTAAATATTTTTTAACTGTCAGTTAATTTAAAACACATGGCATTCAGCCGTACTTCATACATGTCTTCATACTTATAATACATCAATAATAATTGTCTTCTAGAATGTAACAGTAACATTTAACGATACATGTACTACATGCGCGTTATAGCTCTCTTCGCTGCGGAGATAGTTATGCGTTTAATTTTCAGCAACGCACCAATGTTTTTTGTTTTAAATTATATAAAAAGTGCATTTTGCACAAATATATAAAGGTAGATATTTCAACTTACCATCGAAGGATAGAAACGCAATTACCCCATACGAGTAGATATCCCGATGTACATTAACTAAGAGTACTTCTCTATCAAATATAAAACCTAAAAACATAATCCCAAATATTTTCATGTCTGTTGAACGATTGTCATTTGTTTCCGTTTTCTGTACTGAAATTGCTCGATAAGTCTGTCACAGTGTGCGTTTATCGTTACCGTAGGAGTAGGTTCATAGTCCTTTCAGAATCACAATGGGCAAACAGATAAACACTGCGCCGCCACGTTCCTAACGTTGAATTACAATCTGCAGACCAGTTTTAGTGTTTTTGCATGGTTAGGTTCAATGCATCTGTTAATTGAAACTGTGTAAGGCTTTGTTCGAAATCAACACTACTGCAAGCTGTCTTATAGCAGCGTTAATTATTCAAAGGAAAAACCAGCAAACTGGAGTGCGTTTGATTAAAAGCCATGGGTTTTATAATTGCGAGTATTCCGTTTCATTTTCTGTACTTTGTCTGACACTGTTAATACCTTTATCCTTACTGAAGAGGATCTTGAGAGTAAAATATTAAATAATCAAATGTTTACATTAAATTATATGTGTTAGTAAGGTAAATGCGTTAAACTGATAATACGGTAAATGATTTTTTTTAAAGGTTTGCATCTCGTAGCTTATAAGCGATATACCAAGTGCCTTAATTTAAAACTAAAATACTATTAAAGCGTGTTTGGCAATAGGCTCAACTATTCCACCGTGGGACGTAAACATAACTGGTAAAACGTGGGAGTGTACTTCACTCCTCTGCCTACCCCTTCTTGGATTATAACGGTGATGTTACGTTAAGTTACGTAACATACTGATCTAAGTTTATATATTATTATAACATGACGTAAGAGGGTTATCATATTTCGAGCAATATTATCGTTGTAAGAATATAGCAATGTTGATGTTAAGATAATATAAGAGGTCTTCGACATTTTTGTGCCCAAGTTTTAAAATTTTTTGCGTCCTATAATAATATTTGTACGTTAATTTCAGTTCAATGGTGCACCTGACTCTGGTGGAAATGAAGATTGTCTGGATCAAATAGAAATCCAACTCGTTAAGATTAATTAAACAGGGAAACAGGTATTGAGTAATATACCTCTCAAAATGTGAACAATTTAGGAAATATTGTGAACACTGTGATATTTGATCAGAAAAAAATATTTAAGCATTAATTTATTGAAGAAATCGGCTGTAAAATTGCTTTTTGTTAAGTTCTCCACTGATAATTCTGTACAGATTTTGTGTATTTTATGATTCGACAACGTAGAACTGAATCTCTTTGTTTTCAGTGCAATCAATTGAGGCACGATTTTTGATGATTTGCGCTGTCTTATTAATAAGTTTCGGCCTCTACCTTATGTAAATATAGTTAACTTATCGGTAATTTAATTAAAATTTTGGTACGAATCAACAATAGGCTTCAACAGGTAACGGGATCAGATGTTGAAACGACACTTAGAATTTCCAACATAGAATTTTATTTGATAATTTGGCAATAAAGTGTACCGCAGAAATCTGTTGTTTTTATCTGTTACCTGACCTTTTGAACTCATTGTTTTATTCAAGCTCAAGGCTACTGTTTTGTTTTTAAGAGATATCATCACACTTTAAACATAACTATTGTTATTACATACAATATGTAGGTACCTATACATTATGTGTATGTTGACGCGTCATTTTTTACTTATTAAATATATGCATTCGTATAATACAGAGATAAAATTGGAGATGTATTTTTATAAATTGTTATTTTGCTTGAAATTTTCTTGTTATTTAAATGTTTCCTGCTGATGTATTAAGAAATTCAACATGACCATATTCACGCTTTCATTTCTGTGTATTTAGACCTGGGTACGGGAGAATGGAGAATTAAAAGAAGTGAAGTTCTTTTAACGTTGCCATTCACTATTACGGCAATATTTGGCTGAAATATACACTACAGGGCTATCACTGTCTCATACTACATTGACAATGTACCTACATAAGTCAATCGCTTGAAACGCAACAAAGATATTAATCGAAATTTGTATGATGTAATGATCTAAATACGAGTATATTTATTACTAAGCACGTGATAACTCTTTATATTAAAAATAATGATATGTAGGAATTTGATATTTAAAAATATATGCATGTTTGCGTATGATATTTAAAAATCGTCTCTAAGTAAAACAAAGAAATAATAATAGCACATGATGCTATACTCAAACAGAGTTATGGTCATGTCACATCGAAATAATGAATTCAACCTTAGCAAAACTTGTCAATAGATCAGATGCATAACTCTGCCTACCTATACCTGCTAACAAAACTGAGCAATGACAGTTTCATCTTTACCAATCGTTTGTTTGTAATTGCGATTGTCTATTGATTCGTCCTTACGTGAACAATACCTTGCTACATAAAGAAGCGAAACGTTCGTTTACCGGTAGTGATCTCTAAGCATCTTTTGCGATTCGTCCTCAAGTTTAATTCCAGGATGATAAAAATCATAATTTTGGTCGTGGGTGTATTCGGCGCCGTGGCCGACGTAAGTGCCAATTTTGTAACCGATATTTTCTCTGATTATACGTGATTATCGAATAACACATACATTTTTTACTGCTTTTTTATGCTTGTCGAAAAGTTTAAAAGGTAGGTGTTTGTAGTAATTGAACTGATTTAAATTTTTAGTGACACATCCAGGTCGTGGATCTAGGGAAAAATGTCCTTCACACCCTTACTGCCCCAAAGAGATAGTGTCTGTCTAGTCATTTTATGCGCTAATTAAAAACAATATTCATTCCGTACAAAGTGCAAAAACTTTTACATTAAAAAGTTTTCATATAAAAAATCCTACGAACAAACAATCGAACGGATTTTTGATGAATTTTTCGCCACTCACAACGCCTGCACAATCGGGTAATTCAGGAAGCAATAACTCAAGAATAATTAATTTTTCACAGAGCAAAGTGTGCGCGGAACACAATGCACTGATTTCGTTTATTTCACTTTTCCGATATTTCCCGTTTACATCGTTAGTCTCGACTTAAAATACGAAAAATTGAGTTAATTTATTTATACATAATTGGAAGTACTGACGAGTTTGTAACCAGTTTTGAACAGGACGGAGAGTAGCTAAATTTAATAACAAGTGAGGATTCTCTGTGACTGTCTCGTTGGACGAATGATTACGAATGCAACGGTTGATCAAGGATTCTTGGAATCGATCCCCGGTCAGGTACTATTAAGTTTGTCTAACTTGAAGTTCCCGTTAGTAGCTCAGAGTCTAGATTTGTGCCCTATGTATGACCATAGGCTCACCACCTATTCCATGTTGGGATGTATAACGTGAAAAATGGGAGCTCACGATATTCCTCTATCTACCTTTTTTGGGGTTTACTGGCGTGTACACATTGCGTGCGTGCGTGGCGACGTGCACACACACGTGCGTGGCGACATTTGTACTGGGGGTCTTAATAAAATTGATGCTGATCTACTAATTTTATTAAAAGTAACACTAACATCATTATGATCATTTGTCACTGACGGTGCATGATTTTACATATAACTAACGGTTTAATTTACGTACGTTTTTCGGGATGTCCCGACTTGTTGCCCAACTGGCAGCCCGACGTTTCGACTGACGGTCCAGTTCAAGGACTGTCACATGTGTCCATGAACTATTGTTCGTACTTGGTCACTTGAGATTGCTACCTAATTGTATGCTTCTATCTTTACAGAAAATTTCCATCAATTTATATTTCTAGTTACTACACATACGTATGTAATTTATTTATGCTAGGTTTCTAACATGTTTTGTACACATTACATCATTCGTGTTACAATGATTGGAAATAATGCACACTTGCATCCATAACTTTAGTATTCAATACTAAGTAAACATTTGAGGAGATAGAAATCCAAGGTTATATCGTATGTTGTTTATTTTTACGTTTATTTTAAATATGCATTTGAAGTGCTCTAAGATGTATAATAAATTAAAATAAAACTTCGTGTGATATATTTTCATAGCTATAACTTCAAGTCATATTATCAGAAGATATTTATTAAGATATTGATAGTATGTGATGTTAGGAGTCATCGTCATAATTACATCAAATTATCAGCCTATTTTTGTCCACTGCTGGAGGCCTTTCCAATAGCACACCACTGAGCACGATCTTCAGCTCTTCGCATCCAATTGCTGTCACCTATTTTGTGTATATCGTCACTTCACCAAGCTGTTTGCCAAAACACTCACGCTCTCCACTCCAGAACACGTCTACTCCAACAGTTATCGGTTCTGCCACAAATGTGACCAGCCCGCAATGTAATGTAACATGAGAACAACTCGAATGAGTAGACAGAGGAGTGAAGTACATTCCCAAGTTTTACTAGTTACATTTACGTCCTACTCTGAAATGGAAAGTCAATCTATTGTCATACATCAGGCACAGACCCCGATTCCGACCCACTACTGGGAATTTCTACGAGAAAATATAAGCAAGGAAGTTAGATGGTAAGAAGTCTTCAATTTTATCTTATAAAGAAGCACTGAGATCAGTTGTTTCCACAGCACACTAAATCATCTTAGCTTGTAGAAGATATTAGGGACGTATACTGGTTGATTCATCCTTTTTTTTTTTCAACCCATTACAATTCCACTGTTGGAATACGGGTCTCCTCTCATATTGAGAGGGTTAAGGCTGTAGTCTGCCACGCTGGCCAAGTGCGGATTGGCAGACTTCACACACCTTAAATTTTTTTTTTTTTTATAAATTCTAGGGTGTGCAGGTTTCCTCATGATGTTTTCCTTCACCGTTAGCAAGTGATATTTAAATTTAAATTTAAAACGAACTTTTTGTAAAGAGGTGCGCGCCATGGGTTTGAACCCGTCATCCCCGGAGCCGGCTGAGGGGCTGAATTCTTAACCACTAGGCCATCACTGCTTTGAGTGATAATGAGCCTAAATGTATACAGTAATTATCTCACTCGGCTTAAGTTTATTGACCCATAGTGATATTTATTGTTATAATTTTATCGAGCCAGTAAACAGAATGCATTGCGTACTTATATTTATACTTTTAAATTTAAAACAATGTAACAACTTAAGATAAATGTTTCTGCATAATATACTTATTGCAATAATGTTCGTTACAAAAACCAATTGCTTAATACGACTTTCAAAGTGGAAATAAATAAGAATTTATCAGTAACAGTAATCTTACAGATCGATTATCATCATTATTATTAGTAGACTAGCTTCATTATCCTCTTCGTTAATTTGTTGTGCGACGTGTATCCAACATTAGTTACGGTTTGCAAATATTTATTATAAGCTCCATTCACTTCAAACGGAGTGTAACGAATAGCGTATCATTTTACTAGTAATTTCAATATCCTTTATTATTGCATGTGTCTCAGTTTGTTTTGGACATAAAGTTTCTTGGAAATTCGTAACTTCGAAGCTGTGGGTTCGAATCCTAGGATACATGTTATGTTATATCATATAAATAACAGCTCCTTTTGAAAGGAATTCTGATAGTAAATTATTATAAAGATTTGCCAAGAGCGTTTAATCTCTAGCTGAGTTATTTCAACACATCCACAAATAACCGGACATTCAGCCGCAAGTTGCACCTCATGCAGCGCCCATGTCTCTTGTGTACACTGAGAAGTCACCGTCGTGGCGCTAACTGGTCGTTCATTATACGAAAGCGGTCAGTTGTGAAGTGCTCTTAGAATAATTACGCATTTGAAAGTCAGTTGCTAGGGTGTGGAGACTTTACGAGCGGATGTCGGTCGGCCCTCAATGTGTTTTATATGGACTTTAATTAACAAAGGTGTATACATTGGTTACACAGAGATAGAAAAAATCGTATTACGATGTACTTTAAAATATGTGACGATTGTTTTTTGGTTTTGTATATAAATAAATTGTTTTTAAATCAGTTGTTAGGTGGTTACATGTGTATGTCGAGCAGGAGATTGCGATAGACTGACGGTGGTTATGAAGTTACCAGCAGGTGTATGTTTTGTTTGATATTGCCGTTACTTTAACAGGTGTTCATTAAAACTGTTAAAGCGCTCGTGTCCCTTACTTTCCCACTGACATGACTCTCCGTAACAATTTTCTTTATTAGCTCGGCGTTAACTAAAAAATATAAGCGTGTTAATAAGTTAAGAACTCTTAATAAATAAACACCATCGCCAATAAAATTACGAACAGGAAAGCGTATTATTTTATTACTACAATAAGGATAACTTTGTTTAATTTCATTTGGTTTATTTGAAGATAGTTTGATAGCTTCCCCTCTCTGCCAGTTTCCTGTCCACTTCTGCGCCGTGTTGTGCGCTAACAGACCATGTGTTTGATACTAACAGTGGACACATTCGTTTTATTGCTTCCATCACTCCTTTTCTATACGAGTACCTATAAACTGCAGATACTTCAAATTTTACACTCTTCCGCGCGCGCATCTCTCAGAAGGTGCTGCAATATTTTATTTTATTATTATTATATTATCACGCCAGGTCCTTAAGGGGTAGACAGAGAGTATCGAGTGTCAAATAATTTGTCTCTATCGAAATAATATGCTTCTAATTTTCTATATTGAACATTATTTCTATTTGCCTGTCACGTTTTAACACATTGATTAATGTCACATTACTCTTGGAGTTGACATGGTACCGAATGTCCTATGTCAACGTGTTGCCCATTTCCGCTATTCCACCATCACTGTGGACATCACGCCGGAAGCCGTCGATCACGTCACGGTTTTAATTAGATTAACCTATTGTGTTCAAAAACAAATTAAAAGGGGACATTACTAATTGAAATGCACTTACAATAAACATTAGAACAGGAACCGGACTGCTTAAAATGCTGCTCGATAATTATTAGTTCAGTTACGCATTAAAATAAAACGTAACATTGCGCCTCTAGTCTCCGAACGGGTATGCAGAGTGTTGTACACTCCCACGTACCACCAGATACGTTTGCGACCCGCGTTGGAATAAGGGGAACAAACAATAACCACTTAGTGGCGTATTAAAATGTTTCTGGACAAGTTCGTTTTTGTTCTTTTTTAGCTGAGGAAAGGTAGCGAGCGATCAGGCGGCCGCCGCGGCTAGTTGCGCCTGCCGCAGGTGGCTAGTTACGGGAGTAGGATTGGCAGTGTCAGTTAATTTAGCTAGATTTATACTAAATAAGTTGATAAATTAGTTTTTTTATATCAGAACCACAGGAATATGACTGTTACTAATATTGATACAATCGGACACATGTTTGTATGTCCGATTAAGTATTGTCTGCCCCATTTGGTGCTGGGTGTGGTGCGTGAAAATAGTATTCCTGTACTCCTGTGGGTAAACATGGTTGCCTCTTAAATACACTTGGACTGCCTATTGCGAGTTATTTGAAAATTGCTGTATTGGGGTTACACCTTATCCCGTGTGTAAGGCGTCGTGGCTGTTGCTTAAGTAACACATTATGAACAAAGGCTGGGACCGTTTTGATAATGGCACTAATTCCCTTATGAATTTTATATTGTATAGTATTAAAGCATTTTTATTGAAGTTATACTTCTTCAGGCGCGTTATGAAAAAATGATGAGAGTGAAATTTTAAGATTCGTCACACAAAAGTTAC
>DWMG01002299.1:0-13489 GCA_018244855.1 Elbella merops | reverse complement strand
AACGCAATATCTCGAAAACCTGAAGACGCACAAATTATATTTTTAGGGCACAAATATAAGCTCTCTGCTCATGCGCATTTTTTAACTCTTCGATGATTCGTTTAGAATTTTCCCGCTGGAACAACGTTACCCCAGCAGGAATCGTGTTTTTCGTCTATTTCCAAAACGACAACATGCACAAATTTTTTATTCAGCGCACATTTACAGCAGATTGAGCACCAATTATATGTTCCACTCATATCACTCTAGATGCTACTTTCCTGCTGGAGTAACGGTCGCGGTAATATAGCCTGAATAGTGGAGTAACGGTAAAAAATATTATTGTGCTGCTGAATATTCTCCTTCAGAATTTTATACGAGCGAAGTAGTAGAAAATGTTCTTAAGGTAAGAAGGGGTAGGTAGGTGCATTATAGAAAATAGACTAAAGTAATTATAGAATTCGAAAGCTCGCAAATAATAGGTAGCCATTTTATTGAAGGTATGACCATACCTATGTAAGCTAAAGATGTCGGATACAGTTTTTAAGGAGGCGCTCCAATTTATGGAGAAAATCTTTAGTTAAATTTGGAAGTCCACATCATTATAATTAATAAGTTATCAATAACTATAATCAATAGTTTGATCTTGAAAAGAAGAAAATGCTTCAGTCTTTATGGGGTAGGTATACAAAGGCGCGTTAACTTTGGGAACAACCTCTCTGATCTGGGTTCGTCAGGTTAATGTACTGTCTATATGCATCCCTAGGTTCTTCATACATTGGGAAAGAGGAATAACTGTTATTTTAGCAAATATTAGATTTATAAATAATTTGTAATCATTGGACAAGAGTTACAAGTTTTGATGCACATACACTAGATATAAAAAGGTAAATTCGCCGAACGATGTTTTTTTACTCTTTTATATTTTTAACAATACAATATTAACAATTAAATATTTCATTATACACATCATTAATAGAAAACACTATACTTATCTCGTCAATAAGTATATTCAATTTGAGAAAATTATACCACAGTAGGAATGTTTAGGAATTACATTAGGTTTAATAACAATAATTAAAATTCGCAAACAGAGAACAGAGGTAAATATTTAAATAAAAATTTACAAGGGGCACATAAAACGATACCACTAAAGAAAGTCGTCCACGTCGACATTTTGTAGCTTGTGGACATCGCTATTAATACGTGACCGTTTCGGGCGACATTGGATAAAAAAGGGGCGGGGGGTGGCGCGGCGCCCGCGACCTTGAGAGCGTAGACATAGAAAGGCATTTTTAAATAGCCATGAATACGCACGGGTCTATAGATGTCGTCGTGGCCGACCTGCCTGAGACACATTCCGATTAATTATCACTAATGCTTCATAGAAAAATGGAGCTATTAAAGTGTTCACAATGTGTTTTGCAGTTAAATCTCCATTCATTGTAATTGTGTTTAGAATGCATCAATGATTGTTTTTGGATTAATAATAAATCAACGACAGCAATACATTAAGCGAACATTCATCGTTAACAAGTTACTAAGACGCATTAATATCCATCTAATTCATTCTGAACAACTCATAGACAAAAATTAATATAAAAAAAATATGGAGATTCCTGCTGGGATTTTCACTTTGCAACAGCGCCCAAGGTACTCAATATGTAAGGTTTAATAATATGTAAGTATATAGTTATTTATTTAACATAATACACACTGCATAATGTTAAATTACGTGTAAACTATAATACACAAAAATCACACTTAAAATAACCTTGTAACTACTTTATTTAAACGTGTGCGTAAGCGAATTAGCTTCGTATATAAGCCTAAGACGATTCAAAAATAACATACTTTAGTTGTGGCTAACATATCTAATTAATTCTATTATGTAAATTTTTTTATGCAAAAACTATAAACAGAATTACAGACAGATAGATCAATAAAAATTCTAAAGGTATCATCTATGGTATATTTTATTATCTATGATTATTTATGGCCAAGAAGGCTTACACTGAAATTCCATTGAATTAAAAAAAACAGTCAAATTTCTCAAACAGGTAATTTTTTGTAAGAATTCCAATCATTTGAAATAGCGGTTGATTATAGCAGTGGCTATTTGTTGGTGTTGCAGATATTTTATATAAACTTATACATTCAAATGAAAATTTTTCATAATCAGACAAAATATCTGATATCTTTAGATTTATAAACATGATTTATTCAATCCACATATTATGACAAAAATAGGTCTCCAAGAATCTTTTTGTTGTTTTCCTGTCTTATTCTTGATATATGCAATTTTAAATATTCTTGCAATCATTGAAATCATAGAAGAACATACCAATCTACAAAATCATTTAAACAACAATGTCAATACACCATACTGTCATATTTTCATCATAATTAACAGTTAAAAATAAACAAATTCTCATGATTGTGATGCATAAAATTGTGACATTTAAAGTCAAAATAAAATCTTTTTATTTGGTTAGGGAAACATAATATAATGAAATATTATCACTTACTAGTAGTACTTAGTAGTATGTGAGAATGTTTATAATCTATGTAATTCAGAGTGAGGCTGCTGAATAAAAAACCTAAATCTAATCGTGAAACAAGTAGTGTGTAAATAATAACACTACATTGCAATGTAAATGTTTCAAATGTACATCCATACTTAATGGTAACTTGTAATGTATTTTGTTATGTGATGCAGTGTGATAATGTCATAATCGTCCAAATATAAATGTATTTACATATAACAGTACAGCACTTAGTATTTGTATTTACAGCTATGATACACATAAGGTTGGTTTACATTTTAAATTTCATCTATACATTTGTGTTGGGATTATTTCGTCTCAGTTAAGAATCAAACTTCAAACCAAAGTTTTGAATAAGGCTGTTAGTAACATTAATTGGGGCTATTATCAAAATGGCAATTTTTGTAGAAGTAATCTTAAACATAAATCTAAGTCTCATTGTTAATTGTTTTCCTCACATATCTTCAAATTGCAATCAGAGGGTTTAAATTTGAATAAAAATGTATGTTGTGGTTTTAATATTGTCGTAAGAAGTATGTCTTATAATTAATGCTACAAATTGAATGAATATACCAATTGTCCAAAAAAGCAAATTATTAATAAATAGACATCAAAATCACGCCGGTTTGGTCCAAGAAATGGTAATCAAAGTACATCAGTCGTCGCTCAGTCGTCTACGTTTTGATTTTTTTTTTTGTATAGCTTCCATCCTCATATCTTCCAAATCTTCCATGATTCCTATAAATAAATATGAAAAAACTTAGCAAAATAGCTTCCCATGTAAGAAAACCACTTCCCTTGTAAGAAAACTTACCAATATAAATTCTAAATTACTGCAATACGCAATTTAAAGTATAAGAAATATTATATATAGATTTATAAGCATAGTGGATGGTATTTCTAGTAGTTAGAGGTTATTAACATACCAATTTTTTTGCTAATGTATTCCTCTCGCTGCTGTCTCGCGAAGCTAGACTCCATCGTGGGATCGTCATCGTCATCAATGTCCCTATATCTGGAATATTTATACAGTTAATAGGAACAAACCTTAGTAACACTACAAGTCAGATAGCATAATAATTTACGACAATTTCTTATCTCTAACGTTGATGATACAATATAAGGTGTCCTACAACATCATCTGTTATATACATTAAGGATTGACAGAACTTATGATCCGATTCCACTACTGTTCCTTAACCACCATTAAAGTATAAAGGACGTTGTGGTTTTGATCTCATTGTTCCCAGTCAGTGCTACCAACATGAATCAGATAATAGGGAAGAGACCTCTTTATTTAAATTTACATGATTAATTACTATAATAAGCGTTTGCGGAAAAAAAATATAACGTACTTACTTTGATTTATCGTAACCGAATATTTCTTTAATGTGTCTTGAGTAGTCCATGTTCTCGTCTCCATCATCAATAAAATCATCCATTTCAGAATCGTATTCTGAATCGGACTCAACCATGCGCCCTGGAATTCAGCAAAATGCTTACATTTAAATGTTTTGAGGGGCTTATAATATAATAAAAGTATTTTTATTATATTATATCAGTGATTTTATCAGTGACGCTATTTTAATATTATTTTTAAACGCAAGTTTTCAATATTTTCAAATTATAAAGCAACTGGTATTGACTCCAATACATTTACAGGAACAATTTAACTATAAATTAATTAAAACCATGACTTACGTCTTTTCTTCTTGTCATCTAGATGAGCTTTCCTCTTAACGTCGCCTGGCGGGTACTGCTTTGTGCCATTTTTGGATAACGAGTTGACATGTTTATCGAAATCAAAACTATTGGAGATTTTCGGTTTGCTAGGACCAGCTTGAGTCTTAACAGAATCAGGCAACGAGCGCCTTTCATCAGGCTTCTTGGCTGCTGAACTCTTTCCCATTTCTGGTAATCTTCTATTATTATCTAATTTGGCGTGTCCATTCAACTTGTGAGATCCTTCGTTGGACATCTTCTGCTTATTGGATATAAATTTTTCCTTGGCATCACCTTTCGTAGCTAAAACTTGCTCCTTATTCAATTTTGGCACTAGTTTATTACCATGTGAACTATAACCGTTCACAGCTTTATTGTCACTTGTCTTAGCAGAAATTATTCTTTTTTCGTCCGAACTTTTATCTATTCTATATGTGTTTTGGGTTTTTAAGTCTATACTTTTTTTTGTCGTATGTTTCATTATTTGATCTTTTGAACTTAATTTAGATCTATCAACAACTTTATCTGAAGGTCTAGAACTTTTATCAGAAAACCTACTTTCCAATTTAGGCTTCGGCTTATCCAGCATATCCCTTTCTTTATTCAGTCTTTCCATTTCTCTATCAATTCGATCCCTTTCTGCCTTCAGTTTTTCTAATCTTTCCCTATCTAGTCTTTCTTTTTCTCGTTCTACTTTGTCTCGATCGATCTTAAGCTTTTCTTTTTCTCTTTGCATTCTATCAAGCTTTTCTCTTTCATTTAGATGTCTTTCTCTTTCAGCAAGATGTTTTTCTCTTTCAGCTAAAAGTTTTTCTCTTTCCCGGTCATTTGGTTTCGACACACAATTTTTGGGATTATTTGAATTGTTAATTTTTGGAATCCGACCAACACCAGCATCTGGTTTTATTTCTCTATCAATGGTTTGTGGTTTCTCACTTCTCGGAACTGCTTGGACTGGAATATTTATAAAGTTAGGTAAAATTAATACTAATAATGTCTTAGGACATCCACACACACGTCCATCAGATCCCAAAGTAAGTATCCAAACATCTTGTATTATTGTAGTAATCCAGTGGCTGCTAAACTACTCATATTATATTTCAATATATACTTATATAAATATTTTTTATCTAATTTACTTTTGTTCATCACACAAATATTTTTTCTGTATGGGTATGGGTACCTTATCCACGGTTGTCGGCAACAGTCAGGAAGTCGGCAACAGTCAGGTTTACTAACAACTGCACCAATGGGCTAGTCGGTGCAGTGGTTAATGAACCTGAACCAGTTCATTTGAATCTTCATCATATTTTTATTTTTTATTTATTAGTGTAATTATTATAGTATCATTATTATTTTTATTACCTTGGTTACCCTTCCGGACAGAAGATTTTGCAGCATCCATACGTTCTTGCCGACGCTGACGACGAGCCATCTCCTCCTCGTATTCGCGTTTCTGTTTCTTTGTCATCAATCTATCGGGCTCCGGCTCGACAGCTATTTTCTTTGCAGTGACATCTATTGGTTCACTTTTCTTCTGTTCAGCAAGCTTTAGCAACTGGTTAAAATCCATTGGCGGAGGAGCGGGTTTTTTAAATTTTGGTTTTTCTGGTCGGTCTTCTCTTTTTTTCTCAGGTTCATAGCTAGGCGGAGGACTTAATTCTCTATCTAAAATATTCAATTAGCATTCATTTTAATTATAAGTATTTAAAAAGATGTACAGAAAATCTCAAGGAACAATTGGGTGTTTGCAAATTCATGAGCAGTAGGAAACCAAGTATCATGTGTATTTACATAGACCACATAAACCATTCTAATGCTTCTTTAACTAAGAATATATTGAAGGAATAAAACTATGATACAACTATATAATAAGATGATTAATATGAACCAGAGTTAAAATATTTAAGTCTAACTTAAACAGTCTTTGGTTTATAATCCTTCCTAAATTGCAATATATTAGAACTTATGTTTGTCATGGTATAATATGAAAGTAACTCGTTTGTTTGTTGGTGCTGATCTCTAATACTACCAATCAGATTTTTTTTTAAATATTGGTGTTTTAACCACTTTTAGTGATAATCTACACCACAGCAGTTTCAGTAAAGATGTAATTATCAATCAAGTAATCAACAATCTTATCAATCATAATATAGAGGACTTTTGTGTAAATTAGGCTTAAAGAAGAATTTTAAAAATTGTCCTTTAGAAATAAGATATAAACACCTTTATCATTTATGTAGATTACACAGTTAATAACAATGCTAGGATGCACCATTGACCAACATTTACCACACAGGGATCTTAGGAGGCAAGCATCTATTTTACAGTGTATGTTAAGTCTACTTAATCAAAATATTGTCCCGAAGGATTTCTTAGAAAAGTGTATAAAAAACCTTGTCACAGTCCATTTAACAAATATACCATTTCCAATGAGTTGTTTCACTTTTATCATTATCATTAAAAATTTCTCGGTGTTTCAATATTTTAAATTTTGATCCTACTTACCTGCATTCTCCCCTTTCCTGCGTCTTTTGTGAGGCACAGTCTCATCCTCATGCAATAAAGCATTCTTAACCCTCTCTCTAGTTCCATTCAAATCCTTACTCACTGAGGTACCTGAAAGTTTTTAATGCACATATTTTGAAAAATTTTTGGGAGTTGAAAGTGAAAAAAGTAACTGATGAATGGGCAATAGCCAAAAGTGGTTGCTGCTGACCATAAATGTCTACAATGGACCTTTCAACAGGAATGTAGGAATAGCACTTTTAGTTATTTTAGTTATCATAAAAACAGTCATACTCCTGAGAACTGAGGTATTGGCTGTTGCAGACCAGCAATTGTTATAGTAGCAATTGCTTTAGAGTAGAGAAATCCTTGCCAGGATGAACCATATAATATTCTACCATAGTGATTCTGTATAATGTATGTTTTAATTCAAAGCATTAGAGTGATTGAAATAATTTTATTGAAAAAAAGCTTGTTTACATTAACCTAACATCACAGCTATAATCCTCGAAGGCGTAGGTAGGCAAAGGAGTCTAGCACTCTCTCAGATTTCACCAGTTACATTTAAGTCCCATGGAATAGGTGGTGATTGTATTGCCAGGTACAAGCCTAAACTCTGAGTCACTGCTAGAAATTCGATATTGGACAAAAACAATAGTACCTAACCTGGGATTTGAACCCAGAACCTCCCGATCGGTAGTCACGCTTGCAACCACTTGACCAACAAGGCAGGCACAGTTATTTTAACTAATCTACTATCAAATGTCTTGCTAATAATTAATAATGCTAATACCGATCATTATCTATGTACAGGTTTAAATCCAGGTAGTCTCTGCTGCGACCTCATTGGAATTGGTGGAATCTCATGAAGGATCAACATAGGTCAGAAACTATAACTAGAGTGGTCTGATAGTCATCCAGAAAAACATATGTGAGTTAAGCCGGTATATACATAATCATCGGTTTAACTAACATAGTATAAAGCACTTGCTTACTGTTTACAGGAAACTTGGGTTCATCAGGCAGTTTACTGTATTTAAGCATCATTTTCTCATACAGAGCTGCTGCCTCTTGAGACTCATAGCCATAGTCATCTTGGTCTGGTTGCTCCGGCCCCTCCCTGGTCACTGCAGTATGGTCCCGATCTATTGCATCTGCTAACACAGACTTATTAGCAGATTTTATTACTTTTAAAGTTTTTTGAATTTTTTTCAATGCTTTAGTATCACGCATAGCAAACAATTCCTCCCTTTTTCTCTGAGCTTCTAGTTTTTTTTGTCTTTCTTCCTCATCTTTCTTGGCTAAAAACTTTTGTATGTTAGCAGATAGCCTGTCTTTTGCTTTTTGTTCTTTTTTTGGAGGATCGAACCGCGCTTTATAATAATGGTTGTCCTGAAATAACATATTACAAAAGTAACAATGAATTTCGCACTGAAATAAAACTGGTGTTTAAAGTATATAGGCCCCTTGTTTTCTTATATACTAAATTATGAATCAACATACTAGATGGATTCGTTTGAATGATTAATACATTACCATCACGGTGATGTATGATTATCGAAAATATAAACTTTTTAAATGGTAAATTTGGAATTATATGCATAGATATACAAATATAATTATATTGCAAGGAATATATATTGTTTCTAATTAGTAGCAAAAAACAACTAAAAACTCACGGATGACTTTTGTTGTTGATTTCGCTGAGCAGCTAGCAGCGTCTCGCGGAATTCCATTATTCTGTTAAAATGAAATCTTTGATCTGATTGTAAATACTCAGTCAGGATAACAGCATGGTAAACTTCTCCGTCTTTTTCTATTTACGATTTTAGTTATATACGTGTCAGACTCGGTAGACACACAAACCAACCATTTTCTGGAAACGTACTGACCACAGATTAGTCAATTCCTGTATATTGTTTAGACCTTGACAATTGTCACTGTAGGTACCTTGACAAATGTACAGAGTAATAATATGAATATGTAAGAACATTCAAAACGTCTGAAAAAAAATTTAATACTCGTGATTTCAAGCTATTTTCTCATTATTTTTGCATACGCGAATATCGGTATATATTCAATAGCTGAGAGCTTAACATATAATTTTTATTAGGTAGTCAGTGTTCCGACCGTATGTTTTGTAACTATTGATGTGTTAATTTTTTATATTACTTTTACATGCTATATAATGATTACATTTGGTTAGTTAAATATTAAAATCGTAAGAAACAAAATTTTATGGGAGCACATTTTTTATTATTACAAGGCGAAACAATGCAGTTAACCGCCGTACATTATCTGTGCTACGTTGTTTCGTCGAGTTCCGTTCCACAGAGTGCATTTGTATTTCCTTGCTTTGATACCAAAATGGCCGATGTCTCAAGTAACAATCGAAAAGTAAAACTTAATAAAAATGGGAAAGTTGTGAAGAAACGGATACGAAATCCAGAGGGTAATTTTATGCCTCTCATGGCAAATCTTTTGCTTGAACATCTTCTAGTGTACCAGTTGTCCGATAGCTCACTGCTTTTGTTTGCAACTTAATATTGTTCTGAACTATTGACACTTACTACATTTTTGATACGTACGATGATTTTCAAAGATTTCCGCGAATATTTTGTATCTCTTGTGTAGGTATATATTTTTTGTAGGTTTGAGTACACTTAAAAAACTATTATGATTGACTTATTGTTATTATAGGGTAATAAAGTAAAGAGATACTTGCGAGTTGACGTATATATAATGCCATAAATAGGTATAGCTGTTTATGAAATAGACTTATTAATTAACTTATTGCCACACGCATTTTATTTCAGAATGGCACAAGCAAAAGCAAAAACGTTTAAGAATTGCAGGCCTCGAATATGTAAATGCAAATGGGAAGGTCATGCCGCCAAAAAAGCAAGGCCCAGATTGCAACTGTCGGCGAAAATGTTATGAAAAAATACCTGAAGATGTGAGACTAAAAACCTTTCAGGGGTTCTATTCCATGAAGAGCCACGATGAACAAAATGCCTATCTGTTTGGTTTGATGCGACAAGTTGACGTGAAAAGAAAAAGAGTGAAATCAAGCAGCCGTAGGACATGCACATTTGAATATTTTGTTCGAGTTAGGGGGAGGGAAACGCAAGTATGTCAAACAGCATTCAAAAATATTCATGCTATAACCGAAAGAAAGGTCAGAGTTCTCTGTAAAAAAATGGATGATGGTGTCATGTTTCCCAGTGACAACCGAGGGAAGAACAGCCATCGGCGTACTGGTGAGGTACGGTTACCTGCTGGTGTAGTTGAACAGATTAAAAACCACATCTACTCTATAGTCCACACTCATAGATTGAAAGATTTCATAAGATTAGATAAAATTGCTGGTCTAGAAATTAATATTTCTAAAATGTGGAAAGATTACATAAAAACATATGATGCAGATAATATAACAGCTACTATGCCTAAGTCAAAGAGAAATATGGAAATAACCTTACACAATGATAACCCTCAACAAGTCCAGCATACTGTCCCTCAAGAATCATTTACTCCAATAACATACCCTGGCACCAGCCATCTTGTTAACATTGCTGATAACTATTTTGAAAATCAGTATCAGAATGCCACATTAGCTACCACTTCTACTCCTGCAAACTTTTATCAAACACAAAATGGTGCACAGGGGAGTATGGGTATCCTCCTCCAATCAACAGTGACACGACCAACACAGCCAACCACTGCTTTTATCCTATTGCAAACTAAACCAGAACCTCAGCATGAAAACTCGATCGCTAACACAGCTACCTATCATAGTAACGAAGTAGATTCAACACAACATAAAGGAGATAAGAAAGTAAAGAAAGAAAGAGAAAAGGGCCCAATAGTGAAACAATGGAGATACACAAATATATTCCATGATGAAATCAATGGGGCAGCTTTAGCAGCTATAAAAACCAGATTGGGCATGTATTATGCTGAAAGTGATGCAGCTAGGAAAAAAGCCAAGCAAGTGCGGCCCCAAGAAAATATTCAAACACAAATACCAAATGAACCACTTAGACAAACACTTACAATTTATACATAACATTTACATTCATCTCTTGCATTGTTACTGATATTAGTCTAGATGTAATGGTCGATATTTGATAGCTCAATCACATATTTACATTATATTGTAGGTGTGTCATTAACAGCTTCACAGTAGGTGTTTAATTAAAGAGTGCTTGTCCATTGGGCCCATATCTACAGGATGTAAAGCAAGTCAAGTGAAAAGTATAGTGACCCGATAAACCTTGTTAACCTTAACAATTCATGGTATCCCAGAATTTTCCTTCCCATCCTCAAATATTCAAATCTACTTACATGGTATTGAAATGCATTGCTTATTAATTCTAATGAATTATTAGTCTAATTGTAATAACTTACAGAGAGGACAATCCTGTACTTTTAGATTAGATTGCTTTTCAGTAATTCAATACAAAGTAATTATGTATGCTTATATAATGATTTTAAAATCAATACATACTGCCACAGAATACTGTTGATCAGTTTAATGGAACAATTTTGTCCAATATATATGAGTGTTTACTTAGAGGGTTTAAAAGTATTCTGAATTGTAATAACAAACATTGTATTTATTCTAATTTTAGTTATTTAAGTATATTAAATGTTATTGTCCTATACACATATAAAATTTTATAGATAAATATAGGTTTTATTATTATTCTCTATTACAATGCGTCTTAAATATACATCCATGGAAAAGGTTTAATATTTTTGTTATGGATAACCAGACACACTGAAAGATGGTAGTTCACAAATTAATCCATTCAATATCAAATTATATGTACCTATATTGTTTGAACATCTCCTAAACCAAACCTCAAGCTGCATACACTTAGTTCAAGGATGTATAGATATTGTAAAATAAAATTCAAGACCAGCCTTTTGAAAAGTTTATTTTATACTTATATTACGCTGACAATACACACACCCCACCAACAGCCTTTATTTTCTGCTCAGCTGTTTTTGAGAAGAATTTCGCCTTGACAATGACTGGCTGTTTAGGGAGCTTTCCTTTACCAAGTAACTTGTAATAACCCTGAAACAAAACACAATTGAAACCTTGTCTAATATAATCAGTTATACTGTCTTATTTTATGTATCTTCAAAGTTACATCAAAGACTAAACTGTTTCAATTATTTTAACTTCAAACCTTCATATAAATCACAGATATCCATGAGACTACTTGTGGTTTAATGTGCTGCTTTGTTTACTAGTTTCTTCCTTGTTTGATTTAAAGTTTTCATTTTAAAAATGGAAAGTATTTTTATATGAATTTGCTTTAAGTATTATGGATAGGTAAAGATTATAACAGACACAAGGGTTTTTAATAATAGTATTTATGCAAGTGGTGTAGATTTTATTAACTGTTTTATGGGTATATTTATCAAGCTTATAATCTATACACACAGACTGCATAGCAGCTGCAAAATTTAAATTTTTGTGTGGCTAGCTTAAGTGAAAACTATAAACCAACTGCACATCCTGTCCATTCACACATTTCCATATAATTACAGATGTAGTATAAGTTAAAAAAATTATTATAACTTACAGCCTTTACGATG
The DNA here is from genome assembly GCA_018244855.1 of Elbella merops. Lineage (NCBI taxonomy): Eukaryota > Metazoa > Arthropoda > Insecta > Lepidoptera > Hesperiidae > Elbella > Elbella merops. The sequence goes on along the minus strand of DWMG01002299.1, from coordinate 1,124 downwards.
TTGATAACAGGGACCTTGCCATCAGTAGCTGAAGCATACTTTAAACGGGCCTGCTCAGACACTAGAGTCCACAACTTATCCAAGTTCAGAACTGGGCAAAAATCTTTGTTTCTCCTCAAGTGGAAATTTCTCATTCCAAGCTGAAATCATTATAATAAAACTAAATATGTGCATGGAATTGAATACATATATCACAAGTTCAGTGTTATGGTAAATCAGCATGTCATTTATGTTGTAATCGAAAATGTAATTAGATGCTATGGTGAACTTGTATCATTAATATGAAAAATGTTAATGTTGTCATAGTTCGTTGTAAAAAAAAAAACAATAGCATTAAAACAGGCAACTGATTCTAAAAAATTTAACAATAACGTAACCAAAAAGCAATGTATCCAACCTTGCCGAAGTATCCAGGGTGGTACTTGTCCATGTTGATTCTGTGGTGGTGTTCCCCACCAGCATTACCGCGACCTCCAGGGTGCTTGCGGTGCTTGCCTGGAAATACAGTCAACTTGTGTGTATATAAAAAACATAAGTGATGGTACATACAATTTTTTGTTTATTTTCAACTAATCGATCTATAACTTTTATCACAATAATAAGCAATGCTCACCGATACGACCATGTCCGTGACTTACGTGTCCCCTCAACTTCCTAGTCTTCTTCTTGGATGTGGCCTGCAAAGTGACAAACAGGTTAAGATGTAAACTAAGTTAAATTTTTTAACAAAAATATTATAAAAACTTTGTAATAGAATCTTTCTGTAATTGATTGTTCTTAATAATCTCGCACCGATATTAATGATTTTTATGAAAAACTTGGATTAAATTTAGGAATCCAAACACTAACCATATTCTCAGCTTCTGTCAAATTTACAAGAGAAAAAGAAATTACAATTCACAAAACGTCATAGCACTGACGCTAGTCAGGGTTGCCATGATTCGATGTAAATTTTGCATTAATTTAAACGATGTTTACAATTGAACGGAACGTTAAAATCTAGACTTTATTTGGAAGTAAAAGGTAAATTCTAAAGTGTGTGAAGTTTGCCAACCCGCACTTGGCCAGCGTGGCAGACTATGGCCTTAACCCTCTCAATATGAGAGGAGACCCGTATTCCAACA
>DWMG01002298.1:0-13489 GCA_018244855.1 Elbella merops | reverse complement strand
ATGTGTTCCTTCACCAATAGCAAGTGATATTTAAATTTAAAACTCACTTTTGTAAAGAGATGCGCGTCATGGTTTGAACCCAGCACCCCCGGAGTGAGGGGTTGAATCCTTAACCAGTAGGCTATCACTGCTTGTTTAAAATAAAACTTAAAATCAACAGTTCTCTGTTGGTCTGTTTTTATGATATTTTGACAACAAAATAAAATGCCCATATAAATGCATTATATGGGCATTTTACTTTGTTATCAAATTGTTTTAGAAGAATTATTATGTTCTTGTCACGTAGTTATCGATGTAAAGAAAAAATACCGAATAACGGTTTTTTTCCTTTGACAATAAATTCATCTAAGTATGAAATAGAAGTTGCGTTACAGCCATACGATGATGGCTCAAAGTTTTTAAATCTTCGAATGACATTTTGGAATACGTACTTATATGTATCATTGCCCAAAATAATATAAAACATCAAATTACCGTTTTATTTTTCGTTTGACAACAAGTACCTCAAAGTATAGAAGAGATGTCGCATCGCAGTCGTGCGGTGCGATACGTGACAAACAATGGTGGAATGCTGATTTTTTGAATGACACTCTATTGGAATACATGCTTGTTGCAATGTGCCATTGCCTGTATTTTGGCTTAAGATGTTGGAACCTTTTTAGGCGAGTTAGACGGCAACAGGCCAGTACCGTTCCGGCTCACTCCGAATATCTCAGAGTTGCTCACCAGCATCGGGCTCACGGGGCCGCTTACTGCCTCCTGCATCGCCGTCGCGCGCTGCCTCGTCACGCCCAACTTCAAGGTACACTGTGCATCACACACACCCACCCACACGCACATTTCTACAGTGACAACGTTTACACGGAAGGAGACCAGTGTTGTATTTTTATGAAAAGAATAAAATAAAGTTCTAGAAGGTTCTTCAGAAACAGGAACGAGCTCATGCCAAGTAATTAAGTTCATATGTGAGTAGAAGGGTCATTGTTATTATAATAATTATTATTATTTTCTGTATATATAATATATATATACACACACAGTGGAAACCGGATATAACGACATTGAAGGACCATATAAGTTCGGAAGTTATGTCCGGTAGTTGTTATAAATAATACAAGTAGTCATATTAATTCTCATATGTATGTTTGTTTTTAAATCATGTATGTAGTATGGTTACACACGTTAGGGGCCGGCGGTACTACGGCGATACGGCGGTAGATACGCCCCTGTGTTTAAGTAAGTTTCGGTTTCGGCTGAAAAACCTGTTTCGGTCGGACACTACTTAATTATTTAAATAGGGATTCAGCCGGCACTTTATCATTCGGTCGTAATAAACGATTTGTCGTAATAAACAATGTCGTTATATTCGGTTTCCAATGTATATAAATATATCATGTCTTTTACTTGGTACACATATAACACCGAGGGCCATTCACGCCTTCATCTCTCTTTTCATACACGCAAGTCGATTTCTGAGACATGTGAATATTCGGATATAAGTACCTACATAATTTTTATTTTTTGTCGAACTTCATTCATATGTATGTGTAATGCTAATTTTATTTAAAAAATAATAAACGACTCGTACATGTACTATGTTTAAAGGTGTCTGTATTATATTGTTTTTTGTTTACAGGTGTTTATATTAGGTTTTTATTTTCTGATTAGTGTCATTAAATAGGAGTTGCGGCTAGAAAACAAAAAGTTCTGCATAGTATCTAAAGACAGGGAAAATAATCTTGTAGGCTATTTTCTTGTTCAGATGGCGATCTCTAAAGGATGTGCAGAGTCTGTTGTTTAAAATTTAGAATAGTTGATTGATAAATATTACACTATATTAAAAACAAAGACAGTAAATATTTTAACGTATTTTTTACATATCATGGTAATCCAATACAATATATTAGAAACAAAGAAATTTACCAAGTTGCAACGATTTCAGATTCAATCAATTTTACGAACAATTTTACGGGATGAAATGGTGACCGGATATAGGAAAAGATTGGAGGACAAGTCGGGACTTCCGGCGGCGAGCACTTCGACGGACAACAAGAGCATGGAGATGGACAACGAGACCATCATCAGCATGGTTACGAAGGCCGTAACGGTGATCATGAACCGGCTCAATTCGTTGGCTCTGTTCGACGGACCCGACAGCAAAGTGGCCACCCTAGTCGCAGCTGCCAACAGCCACGACAATCTTTGTCGCATGGACCCCGCCTGGCACCCGTGGCTCTGAAATGTTTTCATTAGTCTCTTTTAGTCAACTAGGAAACCACTTTCCAAATCCGCCGACTCTATACCATAAATAATTTTGTACTTAAAATTATTTTAAAAGTCAAAAATTTATATAATAAGCTAGATTCGTCCTCTTTACCACAAGAGGTTTAAGAGTTTTTATGACATGACGGTTTTGAAACTCATTTTAAATATTAATATGAGATGTTAACTTGTATGTAGATGAAACAGTTATTATTTTATTTAACGCATATTGTATGTATGGACATGTTTTATGTAAACTTGTAAGAAATAAATGTTTTCCTGTGATTGTATGTATGTATGCTAATCGTTAATTAAAGATCTCTAGAAACGTAGTAGTGTTTTTATTTTCCTCAATTCTATTCAGTTAGAACTTTGTCTTGAACACATTGAATTTTTTATATATTATTTTTAAAAGAACGTATATACATTAAGGAATATGTGTCCAAATAATATTGCGAAGTGTACATAATGTTAATGTGCGAATAAATGTTGGTGGCACATCGGTATGGCGGAAGAAAGGGCAGCGTGGCCGCTCATCTGTCTCACTCGATCGTAAGAGATAGTAAAACTGATTTCATCACATTAACAATGTGAAAGAAAGTGCAATAATTGTGGAATGGCGTAGGAACCGCTCGCATATACTGCCGTGCGAAACTAATCTTTCATTCATTAAAACTGTAGGCTTAGAATACCTGTGATCAAAGCACAGCTACATAGAATAGTAAACATCTTCATTTATTTTTTTGTACTTTGAACTATTTCTTTTTCAAGTCACACCAGACGAACGAAGATAATTCAACAAGTGTGCTTGGTCAGATGTAGTCGGCTATTGAAAATATGATTAAAATCAGCTGGCTTTTATGCTTGTTAAGAGGGAGGTAAAGAAAGCGACATAGAACATAGAAATAAAATGGTTTATATAGTAATATTGTAGAATAGACTTATTAACGACTTCTCCGGAACGATTTAAAAATCTGCTGGATCTTTTTATGCATTGACGAGATGTTGCCGAGTCGGATGATCGATTCGATTTCATAGGTGGCGGTGGGTAGGTGCGGGGCCCGCGGCCGGCGGCGCGTTGCTAGGGGCGCCAGGCCCCGCGCCACGTCGTCGCCCCGCGCCTCGCCGCGCGCCGCTGTCGCTCACTTCACTCAGTTGACTCAGTTCGCTCCACAGCGTCGTGTTGTACGTTGGTGTACCGCGCCCCTCGCGATCTCAAATCTCAGGCCTCCGACCTCTGGAATCGCCCATCTTTTGACATTCGACAACCTCGCCCTGTGCATTTTTTCCAGTTGCATTTCGATCTTTCAAGGAGTGCGTCGCCAGTGAACGATCCGTCCCGGAGTCGACGGCTCCTCCCGCGTTTATTTATGTTGTCGTTTTGGTGTTGTGAGTACTTGTGCTGCACGGACGATAACCGGATTATCTTTGCGTTCGACTTGCTGGATATTTATAACGATCGACGGCTTTTCCGCGAAGGTGAGTGAAATTCTCGATTCGGCGAATGTCGCTCGTGTGCATGGGACGTCATGTCGCCGCGACGTGGCGGCCGTCTCGTCGATTGTCGCTACCCTTTGGGACATCGAAACAGCGACGTGTCCCGATCTCTTGCGAATGTCTCTTGCTTTATGTCCATTTACATCCCTGTCCTACAAATTGTATCGTACATTATGTCAGATTAGCCTTTCTGTTTTCTTTAAATATCCTGTTTTCCATCTTATGACGTCATTTGTAAACAGGACGCAATCATTCAGAAATAATCAATATTCGAATAATACACAATATACAGATAAGTTAATTTATGATAAGGGTAAATTCGGTCCTATCCCACTGTTCCATATGGTGGTCGGAAACAAATGTATAAGAAAATATAGGAGAACGGGCGTCGGCGGAAAGCGGTGCGCGGCCGGTCAAGCGACCGCATTCCATATGGAATGCCGGACTATACGCAATGTCAGTGTGACTCCGAGTTAGCCAGCGCTCTTGCGCCGATTTATTGTACATTTGCAACAATGTACTCTTACTTGAATTTCATTTATTCCCTAGATTGTTTGTTTCAATTAGATTGTTGTAGGCGTTGATTGACAGGACGGCATAGCTATCGTGGCACAAGCTCCTATTCGCGATTTCGCGATTAAAGTATTCCATCATCAATTTTTCAAACTTTTTTGTTTGCTTTAATTAATCGTTTGGACCCTATTTCATATAATGTCGTCCATATGACACGATATGCCATTAACTATTTTTTAATATCGGATTGGATAGGGTTTTCACTTTGCTCTATTTAAATTTAGCCTTTTTTAATTAAACGCTTATATTTATTACCATCGTTTTAATTACAATCACACTTCAAGAAGGAAATAATAAGATAAAACTTTTTCAGTATTCATATCGAATTCATTCTATTTATGCTACGTATTCAAATATTGAATATTGAAATATAGTATGTATAAATAAATATAAATAAGTCCTTCGATTTTATATATATTGTCGGCAAATGTCACTAACAATAAGTTCAAATAACAAGAATGGAATTAGACTTAATTTAAAACTTCTACTAGTTTGTGTTGTGAACTTGTGACCTATCAATATTAGACCTATAGATTGGACTGTGTTCCTGGCCACTGCACACTGCGTATCTAATTTCAATTGTGAGCAACACCAGTAACAGCTGGTGCCAGTAATTTTGATAATAAATTCATATTTAGTGTTAGTCTGATTCCGTTTGCGTCCACCGTGCTAATACTAATATAATAAAATGTATATATGTATTCACAGTGTATCTACGACAAAGGTATAAAAAATACCAATTTAGAAAGCCTATTGTACACATCCGAAGAATCAACATGATTTATTCTACTTAACGAATATTTTGCCACAAATGGGTATACAGGGTTTCTTCGTAAGAAGTAACCTTAATGGGACCTGTTATAAAGTGTTCTATTTTTAAATTTAGAAATGAAATTGCCAGGCACGAGGATACCGTGCGAATTCTTTTTACTTTGTTATGAAAAGAAACCTGATCGACACGCTAAAAATAAATTTAATGACGTCTACGGTATGGCATTAAACAGTATGAAAGGTGATCAGAGATTTATACCCACGAAGTATTTTTCTATAACATGATGATGTTTAATTAAAATAAATCCAGCAACAGACACATAAAAAATGAAACTTATGTCTTGCTGCTGGCTAGGTACCTATTTTACCCTATGGGAGCAGACTTCACGATTTAAACGGTGTCAGTCTTGAATGTGTCATATACTATGTGCCCAGAATGTATCATATCAAATAATAATTCGTCTATTGCTTTAACTAGGATAAACATCTATTAAAATGTTTGTTGTAATTGTCCGACGGTTAGGCTAATGATAGAATAATTTATTTAAAAACTTCAATGCATTCTTTTGGTAGTTCTTGGTACCTACCTACATTTTACAATAAAATGCTGAACATTATTTTGTATTTATTTTTTAGAGGCGCTGACGCATATAACACTTATAACCAATAAGAAAAGGTTCTCTGGATAATATGCAGTGGTATGGAGTAGCACTTTACAATTTACTCCACTATTTCTTCCGTTCGAAGTGCCCGTGGCCCAGCGTTGGGATATAAAATACGTGGCAGCCACATAATAATAAAATTTGATGTGGCGGTGAGCAATGTTTTGTGAGTAAATATGTAGCGTACGAGAGTGCGTGTTGCCATATTTCGAAACCCGTAGCGTTGCCTCCAGTTTTTATAGCCTGCAATTTAGATGAGCGCGCACACTAGATAAAAACATTTTGTTTTATAACACAAAACTAAATAATATAAATACAGTAGCTCATTACCTAGCAGAAGCAACGACTTTTTAAGCGTGAATTATTTATGTTTGTTGTTAATATTTGTGTAACGTATATTATTTTAAAATCTATTTGTTTTAAAAATGATACAAACCGGAGGCATGTATTATCGATAGTGTCAAAGTGATATGTGCAATTTTGCTGCACCTATCGCTGTTTTTTATTTCACTATCGGGTCACATGCAACATTTTAACGTTATATTTATGAAGCGTATAAACGTTCGGATACATGTAAATACCATTAATATAAAACACGTACGAAAGATCACGTATCTTGTTACTGTGTAGTTCGTCAAATATATACCCGCACATTATCGGATAGCGTCCGGGTCTCGGGTCAAATTTACACAATCTGTGTGACCTTTAATCTCGTTTCAGATAGCTAAAACACGTTCGTTTGTTAATTCTTCGAACTAATAAATATAGTTACATCTCATTGTTTTGTTTACATTTACAGCTTAATCATTTGTTTTTATAACATCGCACAGCCACGTATTTACAAATTGGCTTTAGCCAGCTACTTTGTTCGCATAATATTACATTATACTCGCCGGTCATATAATAATAGAGCAGATTTTTTATAGATTTATCTAACTTTATAGGCGGTATAATAAAATGTGCTGCAACTTTGTCTTGGTAATCGAAATAAGTGTAAGAGTGCCTGAATCAGTACTGCAATATTTAACCATAGCAGGAGTCTGGATGAGATTCCAAGCTGCAGAGGACACATAAAAACCGGGTTAGAGGTCATAGTCAGAAATGACGTGACTGATTGTCAATAAGCATTTTCAAATAAAAAAATATATAAATCTGTAAAAAGTTAAAACAATGAGATGCCAAAAAACCGGCAACATTATAAAGTTTTTGTTTCGGATCAGTGATCAAATTCCAATTTTACAAGTAAAAAAACTCAATATACAGTGTATTTAATGAATTTATTTTAGAAAAAACCAATTACTATTCCAAGCAATAAATATTTAATACATGTTGCATGTTCGCAGATGGGGCGTGGGGAATCTAAGGTTTTGATAGCGAATCGATCATTTTCGTATCAAATATTTGTGTGATCAACATGCATGATCACAGTCTGGTGATGTACCTGAGTGTACACGTTATATAATATGTGTTATACTTGCTTTATTTATTGCTATATGGATAGGTAATTTGTTCTTCCCAAACCAAGCTTCTTCTCAAGCTTCTTTCACGTATGCCTTATTGTATGACAGAAGTGAAGTAGATACCTAGTTATGTGGATGTTAATTTTCCCTGTGAAATAAATTTACTCTTACAACTCCGTGGTGAGCTCCACTGAGTCTTGGTAACAACTAGCGTGTACTCTTAGGTGCATAACGAAGCCGGTGTTCGATTTTAAGTAGGTTACACTTACTGCCGATTGCTACTGCTTCTCATGAAATTGATACTGCAAGTCAACATTGCTACATCGACCATTTGGATTTCATTGCTGTGTTGTTGAGTGGGCAACGGGAGTTGGGATTTAAATGTAGGATTTGGAAGAAGATAGCACAGGATAAGTGTAGACAGAGCTGGTGGTTGGCAGGCGGCGACGTGAGGAGCGTAGCGCGTAACGGTTCCGTCGTGTTTGCAGAGGCCATGGTGTGTGTATGTGCGTGCGAGCGGTGCCACGCACACACACAGCGCGCTGCGAGCCGCGGCCGTTGAACCGAATACTCGAGGAATTTCTCCATCGCCGACGCTTCACTGGCAGACGAAGAAGAAATTATGACAGCCAGGGGGAAGGGAGCACAAAGATAAAACATCCAAATCTAAATTGTCTCTCCAACAGTGATCGCCAACCAAAGTATTGATTAATGTAACCACTAGTTTACTTCTACGCAGTTTGAATTTTCGCGAACACGTGTGCTCTGATCTCGCAATCAGTTACATACCAGACTTGGGCGCGGTCCGCAGGTTCTAGTACTTAAAGTGTTCGCAAATTGCAAAATTTTACTTTATACCTACAAATATGTACCAAATCGCACTCCACCTAGCCGAGTACTGGCCATGAGCGTGAAGCATCAAGATAAAACGAGAGTAAAAGTACCACAGTTGAAATTTTTTCATGTTACGAAATATAGCGACTCGTCGTACTTAATTATCATATCGTGAAGCATCTTTGTTACGTTTTAATTAGAATCAATTTGTCTAATAACAGTAACTTGAGACTGATAATGTAACTAAATAGCGAGTTATGAAAGTACACGTTAATACGTTTTTCTGAAGCGGCCCACTGTTCTTCATTCAGCTTGTAACTTTTTGCGTGATCCAAATAGTATTGCTGTTACGGTTGCTTGGCCGCGCACAATCTCATCTCGTGTACGGACCGAGGAAATGTGTTTATTTATATTTAAAACAACAAACGGGTTCTTAAAACATCATTTGTGTCATATTTATCATTGTAGGCACACTGGTATTACGTACAACACTAATACAAGTTAAAAAGAATTACTCTCGCTTTAATCAGGAAGCGGGCAGCTAAATCTTCGTAATGTCACAATATGTCTACCAGCGCCGCTGTTAATTATTGTTTGCCAATCATAATACTATTACATTGGCATCATTGGACGGTTGATATTTTACTAATAAAAGGTTACGTCACCTTCACTTCACTTTTAAATTACGAAACTATGCATGAGTTGCACATTGCATAAACATCCGCTTCTAAAAACTTAAAGCCTTCGAGACAATCAGAAGATTCGACGATTCGCAACGGCTAGCTTCTATCATTCGACGTATTGTTTTATTGTTAAAATACATGGATTTACATTTCATTTAATGTACAAAGAATTCAATGAAATTAACAAGAAAAATTTATGAAATCTTTGTAATTAAACTATTTATACTATTTCATTTATCGCGATAGTGCTGATTAGACTATCGTTACGGATTCAGTAAGTTACGGATTTTCTGTAATGCAAGATTATTATGCCAGTTGTTATGCATATATATAAAGGAGCAATATGTTATGTTTCATCGACCCATTATAATCCCACTGTTGGAATATGGGTCTCCTCTCATATTGAGAGGGTTAAGGCCATAGTCTGCCACGCTGGCCAAGTGCGGGTTGGCAGACAACGTGTGTAGTTAAAAATAAATGTAATAAAAATATTTAGAATTTTATTATGCATGAACGACGGTACTTATTATAGACTAAAACAGTAAAGGACAATAGTTCGTTGAGCGACATAGAAGGTTCTGGAAACTGTCTTATTTTTACTCTTAAATTAAAGAAGTAGCGCCTATTTTATGTCTTATATGGCTACTGGAACATTGGCGTCAAATATCAAATTTATTTAAATCCACCGTATCACATTTTCGTATAACATGTCTAAACCCAATTTGGCGCCTTTTTGCTAAGTGCCAGTTTTTATTCGAGTGGCTGTATATTATAATATCCTAGTGCTACTAATAGCGCAGTACACATAGCAAAATTTACTTCAGTATAAATATAATAATCAAATGAAGATATTGTTTTAAATAAATATTTTAACTGAGCCAGTAAAATCGACATTAGCGATAATATTTATTGCAAAATTAAATGTTATATCACATTGAAGTTATCCTTGACATTTTTATTGAATTACCACATAATCTGTTAATAATAACAGTACCCTTAATAATAATAGTTAGCGTTCGGTAGAGTTATCTTTCGGTCACGTTTTAATATTTTTCATGCCGTTATTGATAAATAACGATGAATTTTGTGCCAACGGAAACGTTTCAACTGATCGGTTCCATAATTGTGAGCGAGGAAGAGAAATAGTTCGTTGACTCTAGTTATTTTGCATTTGTCGTGGGTGGGTACTGTACGGCAATTACTATAGTAAAATAATACAACTCTCAGAAACTACATATATAGTTATCCGGCTGTGGATAACTTTACATATAAAAAATAGACCGTAAGCTTTAAGCGAGGTCCGCTTTAGCCGAAATGTAGTACAGTTGTTGTACTTGACAAGTTTGTTCACAAAAGCTTAACAGCTCTATGGTGCACAGAACGAGTTGTGTTCGTAACTTATAATGAAAGTAACTTATTGAATAATATTTTTGTTTTACGAGACAGCTTGCACGTTTATTATTTTACGACCAGTTGAATTTTATTTCATTGTACTTAAAACATAGGCGCGCACAGCCTTCGTTGAAGTCTAATCTACTTGTATAATTGTACGTTTACAAGTATAAGCTTATACAGAAGTATCGTTATTGACAGCCTCTGTAAGTCTATCGCAGGCCGTAGATCCCAAGTGAGGGACATTTTCTCATAATCCCGACACTGGGCATGCGGCTTGGGAAGCACGGTCTCTTGCACCATTTACGCTACTGCTCGTAAGAGGCCAGGACAAATTGTCGTGCCCAGATATATCGCACCGACAGACAAGAAGTATCATCGTCAATCAGCTTACTCCCGTCCACTGCTGGATATAGGTCTCTCCAATAGCATACCAGTGAGCTCGATCTTCAGCTCTTCGCATCCAACCACTGCCAGAAGACAAAAAGTATACTTTTCCCTAATATATCCCTAACCTCCCTACTTATCCCTAACATATATATATATATTATTTTTATATAAAAGCAAATTATAATGTCATATTGAAAAGTATAAAACCTAATTCGTATCTACGTCTTGTAAATATTTTACAAAACAAAATCATAAAGTGATTGTCGTTGATTTACTATAAATATCTACCAAATATCCAATAACTGAATATCGGTGTGAAGGCAATTTAACTGTGGTGAATCCTGAGCGAACTCTATACGATTCTACCTCGTAACATAATTTTGTATTACGCAGACATATCGTATCGTAACATCTTGTTATCAATCCCCTCAAACGTACAAACGAATTATCACCGTAGTGTGAACACGTATATTAGCGGAGTAAGGACGACCGTTTAGGGTCTATGTTATCTAGTTCATCTACCAGGCCAGTCTCCGTCTCTCTAGTCTCTCTAGTAACTTTACGGACACTGACTAGTGGCCCACAGTGTGTCACGGGCTGCAACAATGTATTGGTCACCAGGGAGTTCCATCACATTGAATTGGAACCAATAATTGAATAACATTTTGTGAGAGTAATCGCAATGCTCTTATAGCAACTTACTAATTAAATAACGTCTCGAGTGAATGTGGGCAAGTGTGTGCCATAATTATAGATAATAAGTAGGCGCAGAAAACTTTCGTCATAGGCTTAAATGTAAACAGAATGACATTTTATTTCGTGACGTTTTGTAACGTTAGCACAATTAACGCAGAGTTACTATAACGCCTAAAATAAACTATGGGTAAATTGCAGTTTGAAGAAAAATTGTTTATTTCTTTATTATTTAGAAATACCATAAAAAGAATTTTAATAACTGATTATCAGGGGCTATAATAAATATTATCATTGTAGTGGCTATACAATGTTAGTACAGTATGTAAATCGAATAATCGAAAATAAATGATAAGAGTTGGTAGAAGCACTAACCTGTTTCGTACAGATGACCGCGAGGAGAGGGTGAAATTCCTCTGAGGGAGGCGCGGCGCGGGCGAGGGCGGGGACGCAGGCGCAGGAGGCGCGGACGGCGACGTGCGCGGCAAGCGGGTACCCGCCGCCGCTGCGCCCGCCGCCAGGAACACCACCATCCACCACCTGGACATCACAGGAGCACGGTGCGCACGGAACGCGCGAGACGAACGTACTGTCACGCTACCGAGTGACCGACTCACGGCGTGCTATGCTCTCTCAGCGACGTTCACTTTTGTTGTGGCTCGTGGTAGTGGTGCGTGGCTGCCCCACTCCGATGAAAGCGAGGGCTTTCACTACAGCCCACGGGCCACCTACCGTTTGCTCTTGCTAGTCGGGGTGTCGCTGCAATCCTTGTGTCAGCCGCTCGGTCCTTTCATAATATTCTTTACTTCTGCAGCCAATTTTATTCTTGTCTACAATATTTTGATTTCAAAAATGAGACACGAGAAAAACGTACGTTCGCCTTAAACGTTGAATCTTTATTGAGAAGGATCGACAGGGTTCAGAGCAGGTAGCATTAGCCTTTATAATTTACTGTTTTTGCATGCTTCTTAGCGAATAGACACCGTCCAACTTCAATATACATATTTCTCAAACATACGAGTACGTATACGAAACCCTAAAACTGCTAAGATGGAAATGTGTACCTACCTAATCACGTCAACGAGGCCGCTGCGCGAATGTGTACCTATATAAATTGAGTAGCCAAAGATTCAAGATTCTTTTCGCTTAATTGTGAACGTTACGTAGTTATATATATATGCATTAATTTTTATAATTTTGTCATATTAAATAAGCAACTAGGTAACTGCTAGTAAATGTTGGTAACATTTTTCGTAGGAAAATGATTTTTGAGTTCAGTGTGCATAGCAAATAATTGATCTATATGCTATATAGATAAATAATATTAATATGATGTATTGGGCTAGAAAATGGTATTCGAATGAACAAGAATAAATTTAAGAAATAAATTTAACTTTACGTAAAATGGAAAATATTATCTTTTTTATTTACGAATAAAAATGCGATTTAATTAAGTTCAACGATTTTATTATAAAGGAACATAACAATTATGCAAATAAATGATATACCAGAAGCTAAAAAATCACAAGTACTCGTTGGTACCAAGTAGCTTACCAGTGATCACATCACTCGCTTTATCAATCTAGTAAATGGCTGAGATTAAAATTGGCTCTTTGTGAGGTGGCGGTCATCTTATATTTAGAATATTTTTATAGTCATTTGTATTTGAATATACGCAGTGACTGACAGTGCTTGGATTCGAAGAGCTGAAGATCAAACTCAGTGGCGCGCTATTGGAGAGGCAGTGGACGATGACGGCCTCATGATCGTGGTGGTAACGAGAACTTGTATTCTACTAGTGAAGCCATGTCGTTTGATACCCAAATTGAGAGAATTGTAACTAAAATAAGTAATAATCATTGCATACTATCTTTAATACTGGCAAATTAAACAAATTTCAAAATTTGAAGGTTAAAATACTAAATTTATAATTGTTACCCAATTACTGCATTACGTTTCGACTAATAATAAATTCATTATCAATAGTAATCAATTTAAATACAACACTGAATTCGTTTTAAATATCTATATTTATCTTTTAATAAATGTAGTAATTTTTTTAATGTTATAGTATGTACTTACAACTTTTAATTTTACATTACGTCACTATTTAAATCGCGTTAATCTAAAAAGATTTTTTTTTAAATTATATTGATACATTGCTGATTTTTGTGTTTATCTATGTGAAAGTGAAATTATGAATTTTTAAATCAATGTTATCGTAAGAACAGCAAAAAATTTGATAAATATGTATCGACATCCGCATCGAAAA
>DWMG01002297.1:0-13490 GCA_018244855.1 Elbella merops | reverse complement strand
TTCTGTTGGAATTTTTGAGGTTTTGCGAGTCAAAAAACATCACTACGTATGGATTGTTTGTGCCCATAGACTGAAATAACAATGGTGCATTTTTTATCGATAACAATGACGGAATATACGAACAAATATGCAAAACTCCGGACATTCTTTGGTCATTGGAAATTATAAGCTATATATGGTATATATGTATATATATAATGCTAATTATATGGCCATAAACCGTTTCAAAAGTTAAACGTTGTACCTTTTGCTATTCCTGAGGCCTGGTTTAGAAAGCAACTTTTACTACTTAGTATATATTTTAATATATTTCAGGTGTGCGTACAGATATAGAGCCCTGGTGTATTACATACGTAGGAAGATCGACATTTAAAACTTTAAGGAACTGTGGTACCTTGCTGTAATAATAAATAATAATCAAAATTATTGTTGTTAATCTACAGTTAACTGTAAGCAATTTAATATTCTGGTTACCAAGAAAAACCCTAATAAGATGTTATTCCGCCGCCAAACGCATGTTAGTTTGAATTATAATCCCATTAAGTGTGACTAGAACAGACGTCATAGATTGTAACTGTTTCGAACATTACAAGGGCCGAGGTTACACGAGTTACACAACATGGGCGAATGTTAGCGACATCGGTGTTTGAAGGAGTTTAGTTTAGAGTTTAGTTTAGTATTGTTTGATGTAGTGTTTCCATGTTTCTTGGTACAGACCATTGATGTAATCGTACGTTTGTATCCGCACCATGTGAGTTATTGCGCAACGAAGGATATTCTATGCATTTCTTATTTTATCTTAAAAAACAATTTGTTGTTGTGGTCCAAAAAATAGGAAAACAACCAATTGTTTTACCTATTACCTAAATCTTAAAAAATAACTTATTGATTTACGATAAATAGTACAATTTAAATACATTTTCATATGTCAATTACTCGGGTTTAATTTATATAGTTTTTCCGTAATGTGCAGTTAGTTCCTTTGATCCGACGTTTTGATATTTTTGTGGCTATACCACAACTATGTAGTTAGAAGGGTCCGATCCCTTTAATGACAGAATCACGCTCGGCCGAGCAAAAAGCGACGCGACGGGCGCGCAAGTGCCCGCCATACGGACGATACCCGGTCAAAATTAATTTCAACTCGTGCTGCTCCCAAATTAATATGCCATGCTCTATCAAAATAAAGGGCCCCGGATATATGTACCTTATTGTGCTAAAGGATATGCAAAAGTTATTAAATTAAAAACATTTATTTGCTCATCTAAAACACCGTTCCGCGGCTGGACGTGAAATTAAAGGGTTGAGCCCGTAATTTATGAAGATTTATAATCAGCATTTTGCCATACACCTAAGATAAGTTATTAAAAACACGAGTTTTATCCTCATAGGTGTATACAAACCTGACCAAAGTATAAAAGATAATGGACTTGATTTTAAACGTCCATCTCGTACAGAAGTAAATAAATATTTCTTAGGTTAACGACAGTACTATTAAATGACTAATGACAGGTAATTAGGTAATTTACAATATTCCCACGTCTTAGTAGTTACGTTTACGTCCCACCTTTGAAAAGTTAAGAATCCTGTTGCTGTACACCGGGCACAGATTCATACTTCAAGCCACGACCAGAATTAATGAAAGTTGTCACAATATAAAAGCGTTTTACGAACTATCTTTGAAATGACATTGTCTCTATAATATTAGTACATTAAATTTTTTATTCATTATAATTACGCAAGCTGAGAGAAACGCTCGTTGCAGACCGGCAATACAACAGTTGCTAAATTGCAATACATTCTGCCTAAATGCCTATAAATCAATATTTTTCGTGTGAATTTCTAGTCTTGTCATTCCGAATATCCATATCATTAAATGTTTGTATTTGCGCAAAATGGAAAATAAAATGCCGTTAAAGAATGTAAATATAGCATACATTGGTATAACTTGTAAATAGTTACTTCAGTTATTGTAAATAAATTTGTTTTTGTAGTAAGGACAATTAAAAAGAAACTAAGACATTATTTATGAATTCTTATCCCCATATTAATGTTTATATATTGGTCCAAACTGTCGATTCCTGATGGTTAAAGAAATTATTTGATTGCGTTAGTATATTATGGATGAAATGTCTTAGTATATAAAAAAAAAAATAACATGATCTAAAGTTATTTTTAAGTCAAATTTCATGTAATGTGCGGTTTAGCGGGTTAAAGATGAAATCGTTTATCGTAAACGAACATTATGGCGATCATTACCATCACCACGAGAATATACTTAAAATTAGACGACTTTAAAATTCAAATTTATTTTCCATCCGTCACATCCACATCCGTCTATCATCCATTTTTAGTTGTAACATACATCATAGATTTACATATTTCTTACAATCCACCGTCCCATTCCTACAGTCCTCATATATATTCGACCATCGCTTTATAAATTCGCAGCCACTTGTGATCCTCTCACACATTCATATCACGGTATATTAAGGAGATAAACATAAATAACGATTAAATCCTATTAACTAAATGTATGCAAGTTATTTCACGCAATTAGTTGCACTTGCTACACTTCCAAGATTGACTAATCAAGATGTTGTCGGCGTGAAATTACTAGGATATGAAAAAAAATTCAAGTTACTTAATAATTTTGTAATATTAAAACTCTTTCGCGGTCAATGTTCACAGTAATACTCCGTTTATAATACATTTATTATTATGCAATTGTAACATGCAAAAATTTACTTAATAAGATATTGTAAATTGTAATATTTACTATTTTTCTCGCATATTATCTAGCCACTATTCCCTAACACTGTGAATGTCCATGACAAACATACTAACCAACAATATTCCTCGATATTCTAATGTCAATCAGCGTGTTATAATAATATTTCCGTAATATTAAAATTTATCTCTGTTTCACTGCCAATATTATCACTAACACTCTGTTTAATATACATAAACTTTTATTATGCAGTTGAAACGCACAGAAATTTACACAACAAGATGTCATGGTATTCACTACCTCGCAACACTGTGACATGTATGAAAAGCTCACGAAGTCATATTCTTTGTATTCCATTGTCAATTAGCGTGTAAAATGAATGTCGTAACAGTAACAATAAATACGATCGAGGAATTACGAACGTGGTTATTTTAAATGTCCGCTAAGTGGATGTTGGATAATCGGATACATCAGATGTCGGCTGCTGCAGGCACAGAGCGAACTGTTTCGTGATATTTCAATGTCGCGCCGGACCAGCGACGTACTGGGATAACAACATGTCCAATTATAATCCTATTAAAAGCGTATGCCAGTGCTTCTCAACATTCTTATATCCTTATGTATTTCATATCTATGGCTAGTAGGTACGTACTCAATTGTTCTGGATATTTGTAGTTTGTTTCTAAAATAGAAATTGTTTCTAAGCTAGTTTAGTTCAGTGGCAAGAATGCTAGCAAACTATTAACAATTGTGGGACACTTTATAAAGATAATATAGAGACCTATTCTATAAAAAAAAGAGACAGTCGTAAAAACAAAACTTTCATAAGATTTTAATGTTTTTGATCTCCATTTAAACACATTCAATTGTTAAATGCCAAAATTGTGTTTTAAATAACAGATTCAATTTAAAAGTTTAATTGTTGTTAATTATTTTCCCGGTGGTTAGGCAGACTGCAATAGGGCAACCACTTGACCAACGCGGCATTTAATTATTATTTATATTTTCTGTAAGTATTGTAGAAAATGGGGATCTTTCAACACCCAGATTCCTATGTAAAAGTGCATCAAGAAGTAACATTACGTTTTACATAGAAACGTATATGTATTATTTAATGCGAATGTTATATTGAATAGTTTAGGAAATGCTGCCTCACGCTGTGCCATTGTATACAAAATCCTTTTACTTCTCGTGTCATGTGACAGTCGGTGGAAGCGTTATTGTGCATTTCGAAACGCGGATATTTTGTCCGGACCAATGGGATAATTCTATATCGACATTTTGCTTATAAATTTATTGTTCGATTATCAATGAGCGTTAGTCATTGCGACCTATTAACCCACTGGCAATCCTGTTCTATCTATCCTGGTTGAATGTGCATACAATGTGTCTGTGCAGAGTGCTACAAATATCATTGCCAGAACTGGTTTGGTTTACTGTTAACAATTTATTGCTTGTTGACTAATTTCGGCTATGTAAATAAGTAATTATTCGTGGAACATATATTTTGTATAGTTCTCTGGAATTTTCTTTCTCTTACATTCAAAGTCTCTTACAAGTTCCCTTACAAGTCTCTCACAGTCAAAAATAAATGTTTGTCAAAATTAAATGCTGAAGAAATCCGATAGCTCTGTAAATACAGAGATATTTGGCGCTGTGTATTCTGTTTGCCCTATAAGGGACCTGGAGTAGCAATAAAATAATGAATACTATTATTGATCGAATTCTGATTAATTTCAGCAGGTTGTACCACAACTGCAGTTACACAATTTTAATCATTCAATATCGACCATAAACGTATACGCGACCACTATCGAGCCATATCGTAACAATTTCAATATCCTTGAATGTCAATGCTATTTGTACTTCAATTAGTACACTTATCGTTTAATTACATCGCACGTAACATCTTATTTTGTATTAGAGCGATATTCGGTTGCGACTTAGCAATTTAATACCCAACTGTAATTACAACAACCGAAGGCCGTCGAAAGAAATTTGTTATACGTAATAGGTCACTTTTACGAATGAGCAAGGCCATCACATTGTCGTTTTCAACAAGGTCTTACAAGAAGTGGTTTATAATAAAACAAGAGAACTGGTGTCGTTAGACTTTTTAATGTTATGAGCGTAGCAAGCGCAAAAACGGCAACATAGTCCATGGACATCTAAAACCGACTACGAAAAGCGCATTAGGAATATAACTGTATTATTTAAATAAATATTAATAGGGCTGTTAATTAATATTAATTAGCAACAAGACTGCCGGAAAAGAACTATTAATAACGTTACTTAGTATACGTCAGTGTGAGAGCGTTTCGTGCAGTAACACCTAGATTATTGTATTCTATTAGTAGTTAATCATTTACATGTTTTTACTCCTGCTGATTGAGATCATTGCGTCCATTATGTAATTGGACCAGCCGTTACACCCTTCAGATTAAAATACGAATTGTTTTATTAACAGTAACTTCTGATTAGAAATAGGTTATTATTATATTGTGTATGTATAATGTCATCACATCAGCCTTATGGGGTCGGCTGAGGTTGCCGAGAACCAAATATCGTTAGAGACCTGACGCGCGTCTTCTATATGTATCAGTCTTCGTTTCGGAGTCTTCTGATTCCTAGATGTACTCGAAGTAATAAATGTTGCCATGTCGTCCTGAACGGTTCTTTACATGCTTGCAACCTGTCACTTTTAATTTTTGAACATTTTCAAATCATTTCAATCAGTCTTTTTATCCGCTTTAATACTGCCTTCTCCTAGGTTTGATTCACATGTAGTACTATTTCGTATTAGCAGTAGTTATCATTCATTACAAGGAGTCGCTTGCTTGTCCCGTCACGTACGACATCTACTTATTTGTTGGGACAGCCAATCTACCCTATCTTGTGAAAGAAGTTGAGACGTGAGCAGTGCTAATAATGGCAACATCTCTTTGCACCTTGTAACACATTCGAGACTATTTGAATAAAAACCACGGGCCCTACAGTCGCATGATGCAATGCGAACTGGCCACAACAAAGAAAAAGCACGTGATCATATCCTATAACAAGTTTGTGCGTAACTATGTACATAGTTCAGCTACACTTTATAAACATGAAGACCGGTTGCTAGCCGACCTTCTCGGGCGCCTTCTTGAGACATGCAAATTTAGCGGCATTGCTTTGCAACAAAATGTCACATATTTCATGACGCTTTATAAATAAATCCTATGTTTTAGACACATAAGTACTTGTGAATGAAAACCATGGACATGGATTCCAAGATGTTCAATTAAATATCGACGTATTGTTCAAGTACAGTGCCGAAACAATTATAATATTATCTATTGTAATACTGTTTGTATTGACACAATGTGTTAAAAGTTTTTTATGGTAATACTTTTATGGTTGTACAATTATTTGAAGGGTGTAGACACCTTTGTTGCTGTCACCGCCACTCCTATTTCTGCCACGAAGTTGTAGTACTTGCATTGGTCAGGGATACTTTGGAAACACACGGGGCTTTATTTGACTCCTCCGAGATAGAGATAGAGACATTCTTATTAGTAATTTTTAATTCAGTTATGTGATATCCATTTAGTTACGGAAGTTCTACAACACATTTAGTTATGTCTCAATTACGCAAATTTTATTTAATGGTAGTTTTTCAACTTATCAGTAGGTATTGGATAAAATTTTATCGATAATGACGCTAAACTTTTTAAAGTGATCCGGTCAATGTTGGTGATTAAATATTGAATAGATTATTGATTTACTATAATAATATGTAATATTATTATAAATAGGAATGAAAGTGTTTCTGTCGACATACATATATGTAGATGTCGGCAACGACGTAACATTTAACGGTTTCAACAAACTCATAATAAGTTGTAAAAATAACCACTAAATCAGTGCTACTTCCGATTACATCCTTACGTAGTTTACGTAATGAAGAAAGTTTGACACGTTTTATTGAATTGTATACGCAATTGAGAAGACTTGTTAAACTCGTAAATTTACAGAGAAACTGACATCCAATACTTATAATATGGCATATTTGGCTTACTTCATATTCATGAACGGTCAATAGCATCTATTTGGGTGTGAATGATAATATTACGAAAAATGACAAGCATAACAAAATATGTTATTGGCAAAACTCATAAATATAAACTGTTACGTTTTTATTAATAAATAATTAGTTATTTGTTTGGTTGAGATCGAAATGCCAGTTTATTTCTGACACGTTGTGCGTTGAGCAGTTATTTCTGTATTATAATTAAATTTAAAATTACGAGGAGTTTTTTAAATTATGGCGTAGTTTCCTTGTCTTCAACGAGAATACAATGTTACTAGTTCTTATGCCGATATATTTTTTTTTCCTCAGGTCCCGTGGTGTTCCCCCCGTCACCCCCCGGAGACCCGTCTCAGACCAGCGGAGTGGTCGTAGGCGCTTCTGGATACGGTTTCCAGCCACCCGGCTCCCAAGGTAACTACGGTCGGTAGAGTACTCTAGTCATATTTAGCACAAATACACGACTGTGGATTTAGATAGTGGGATTCTCTTTAAGGCTTTTACTATCCTTTCTTGTAGTAAGTACTTTCACATCAATAATTGTTTTCTCCAACTAACATCTTATTCCCACCGGCTCTCCTTAGAAAAATATATCTTCTTATGGCACTTTTAATTCCTACCAACTACTTTCCATAACGATTTCATTTCTATAATACCTTTATGAGGTAATTTGAAAATTTTATTGCGATTTCATTAACTTAACCTCCTTCACCCAAATATCCTTATTTTCTCCTCCTTTCCCCCTTTAATAGCTATATATTGTCCTCGTTCTCTATGAAATCCTTTTTCATAAATTCCGTTTCTCTAGTTTCCTACTTATCCTTGCTTATAATTGTAAACGAATTAGAGCCTTTGTAAATATGTACAGGTTGAATCACACTAGCATATATCCTGCTATCTAAGTCCATAATCGTTAAGGGTAATGGAGGCACTGAATATTGGGCCACTTTAGATATTCTACACGGTGCGCATTTAGGACACCACGAAGTTTTGTTATATTTCGAAATTTGCTAAAACTAGCAACAAAATTGTTCCGTCTTTGCACCTCCAGCCTTTATAATTTATATACCGTTTGGTATTATCGTATATTATTCTACAATTATCTAATAATTGTAGTATTGTAGAATAATATGGGATAGTTATTTAATTTTGTAGTAAATTATTGTAACAATAGCGAAAACATAAATAATGCATCTTTGATGGTTACCTAAATATATCCAATTGTTATCCCCACATGTTTGGAATTTGTAAGTACTCTCTTTGATATTTGAAATATTATGTTCGATATAAATGATGATTCTAATTCAACGATGAGAGCACAGGTGTTCCAATACAGATATAATTTCGCTATTGTATTTTTATACCCTAGTTTTGTTGCAAATGTTGTTTTATTATGATTAGCTATGTAAATAAATACCAATGTAAATATTTATTACTACATAATAAATAGTGAGAATTGCCACATGTTTTATTGCTTGTCCTTTTACACGTTGCGTTAAAAAATGCTTGTTTGCTGTTAAGTGTAATTATAATAATGCTGTGTAATTATAATTGTGTCTCGACACGCGGCTCAAACGTAAGTTGGTCAACAAAGATACGAGATATGTCGTACCAATCGGCCAAAATTAGCTTTAGATAGGTTTAGAAAGTGATATATAACCGACAGCACAGGGTCAATGTAGTCCATGATGTAGAACGCCACAAATATCGTTACTTTAATACTCACAAATTATGTCATGCTGTAGTTTTAATTGTTGTTTTTTTATCTACATAATAATGTTTCATGGATTAGTGTTAAACTTTTTGTTACTTGTAAGTAATGAATAGTTAGTAAACGACGAATAGAACTCTTGAGTTGTTCAGGAAGTAGATTGTCAATGATACTTTTTAGGAATTAATGATACGGATTATTTCACATAATACAAAAATACTTAATAAGGAGTCTTTGTAATAATGAAAAATGAGTACAAATGATAAATGAGGAAGAAGCATGGTAGGTATGTATGTAAGGATAGACATATTTGGCACGCCGTGCTCTCTGCCTACCCCGTAAGGTACCTGGCGTTAAGACATGTATGTAAGTGTGTATGTACAAATGAATACAGTTTTCGTAATTCTAGACTCGATTGTTAACAATTGTTAATGTATCAATTCTGGTTCTATCTTACAAGTAACCTTTACTCACTACATTCGCCCTATATCTCACTTCTGAGCGCGCTTTATCAGGTTTAAATCTTGACGGAAACGGTCAAAGGCTGTATCACCTTGAAACGCTTAATGAACGTGTATTTCGTGAACGGTAGTGATGGCTTTCCTCTGAATCACAACTGCCCCGAGGGTAGGACCGCCTAAATAGTTAATCGACGTGATCCGGCTGCGCACGCGCATACAGACCAATGACCTTCGCACTGCCGGATCAAGTTCCAACGCCCGTTTCCTTCAGTTCTGACGATGAGGAAGGCGATTTACCAGGAGATTTAACGGTTCCGTCACTATTTGACCGCTTAAGAAGTCTTGCGCAATGGTTGATTAAGTTTCACAAGCACATCTTCCGCCAAAAATCACTCGCAATGTAAAACCACTTGGTAAAGTGTTGTGACCACAAGCATGGTAAGTTAGAATATACACTGTCTATAAATATTTTCACGGTTCACCAAGTATTTTTACAATATTTACAAGTTTTTCTAAGCGGGGAGGAAGGATGTATATAATTCTTCGCATAATTTCCGATCACCTGCAAACTTTCCAGACTCCTTTGTACCGAATCTGCACAATTTCGATGTACATTGCAGCTTTATGTATAAAGTCCACGCATTGATTGATCAGTTAGTTGCCAATGGAAGCGTTTTATACTTATGTACATCAGAGTACTTAAATATTTGATCGATTAGCAAATATATAATGCAACGAGTATTTTTAATAGCAATGCTTTTACTCACGAGTACTAGGGTGTAATAGCTCGAATCAGAACGCTATCGCCGGTGCGATTTCTCAACTTTAATTGTAAATTATCTGCGATCAGAAATACCAGTCCAAACATTATGGAGGCTGCCAGATAAAGTCTCAATAACGAATTACTCTCTCAATTAGATCTTGACATGTTTCTTTTTGTTCTCTAAGTGATTTGATTGTACCATGCATTTTGACATTTCGGTTAGAGTTCGCCTGTCCAATTGTTGACATCTGTCCTTTAATGTGACTGAACAAGATGTATATTTATAACGAGAATTTTTAATAGGATATTAATTAGTACAGTAATAGTACTAGAGAGGTAGAATATTTTTCGAAACAAAAGAAAGAGTAGTCTTAAATTAAGTTTTGCTAAATAATATTATAATTTATAACTAACGTTAATTTTTTTTAGCCTGCTTCGTTAGTCGAGTGGTTGCCAGCGCGATTGCCGTTCCGGAGGTCCTAGGTTCAAATCCCGAATCGGGTATTATTGGATTTTTCTAATTCAGTAGTCACTCGGAGTCTGAATTTGTGCCCGTTGTATGGCAATAGCCTCACCACTTATTCAATGGGACGTAAACGTAACTAGTGAAACGTGGGAGTGTACTACACTCCTCTGCCTACCTCTTCGGGGATTACAGGCGTGAGGTTACGTTAGTTTTTTTAAATTAGAACTGCATAAGTAACGCAATTGTGGTCTGAAACAGCGTCTCTATATGTTTAATGGCTACAGTCCTTAAAATATTTGTTGGCTCAGAAAATATTTGATCAATCTTAGGTGGATAGTGACAAACCGTCCACTATACAGTCCACTATACAAACAAATAAATTGGAGTGTATGCTTATAATATTATAATTACCGCTTTTTACTAAATGCATACGTATATATACACGGTACATATATCAAAATAACAGTTTATACAAGTTTGTCTGTCTGTCTGTTTGTTCCGGCTAATCTATGGAACGGCTGGACCAATTTTAACGGGACTTTCACTGGCAGATAGCTGATATAATAAGGAGTAGCTCAGGCTACATTAATTTTATAAAAAGTTTTGACTCTCATGCGAATGAAGTCGCAGGTATAGCTAGTAAATAATAGAAACTAAATCCGACATTCCTCTCACTTTAGACAGAAGTATAAGGAGTCCTTATTGTTTTCTTTTGACGACAAAAAGAGGGAATCTGCTTGGTTTTTTTAGCATAAGGAAGCGTGATAAACTTTGGCTACGTGCGTAAGTGCGTAATTGACGGAACTAATGTTGTAATGTAAACATTCAAATTATACATATCAATATTTTGTAAAATGTAAACGGTTATTAAAATTAAATTTAATAATGATGGAAAAATTCTGAACCTTTTCCCATGCAATTTAAATTGAGACTAAACGAATATATTTTGACAAAGCGGCGTTAATCAGGGTGAGTTCTCAATTATTCATGTCGGCTCTTTTAAATTGTATTTGTAGAAATTTCTCGATCGTTCCATTTATGTTTCCGGGGTTCAGTGTTAACTCGGCCGCATAAACATACAATTTCGACTCCCTTAATCTCGGCAACCCTTATTGCACGGTCAAATGCATTTTAATTATGAAATTGACATATCACAAGTTGGTAGCGGCCGGCCAGTCGCGCGTATATTTTATAATTTAATAAAAGAGTTTGGACTTTAAAATTAATTGGAGCCCCGCGTTGCCGCCTCGGCCATTTCATAAACGACCTTTTGTGATATTTATCCAATGCATATTTATATGTTTGCTCGCAAAAGCGGGGTCGTATCGCATTTGTTTTGTTAAATTAATTCGTCATAGGAAAGAGCAATGTTTTTTTGACGTACAGTATTTTTTGTAACATTTCAGTATTGCAATTAATTATATGAAAATATTTTACAAAGCAATTTGGAGAGATTTTTTTTTAAAACATTGTAATTATCATTGAAAGTTTATATTATTATATACATAAATGCCTGTTTATAAAGACTAGATTAGTAACTAATACTATTTATCTCTTCTTTGGCCGTCTACGGGTAGCAACGTAGGCGGTGCGACAAGCCGTGCTTTGTAATGCCCAACTTTCATGTCCAGCGTGAGTATTATGGGCAAAAACCCTCAGCGGCATCCAACAGTAGACTTAGATTTGAGGCCGATGCTTATAAAAATGTGTCATCTACTATTAAGCATAATTTAATTGTATATTAGGGCTTAAATTAATACTTATCTATTAATCTGCAAAGATGAATGTTTTCTATCATTAACATACGATATATTTCATTATTTTACACTAAAATTTATTTATTTATTCTGTCTGTTTGTTTTTTGTGTGGATGAAATAAACGTTTTTCTATTCTATTCTTTTCTAAAACGATGATATAAGAAAGGGAAAGGTACGTTAAATTAAAGTATACATAAAAGAAGTACAATGGACATGTTTGCGGTTGAAACGGGCATTAAATTTTATACTTAATTGTATGTCGTAATACATTTAAACAATAGTGAAGTGTTGGCTAATATTTGTGCCACAGAGTTTCACTTGCAGTATAGTAAACAGTATTTATTTCTAAGGTCACTTGTGACCTATTGTTACGTACTTGAAGTGAATTATTTTCAAATCATACCTTGTTATATTCAAATCATGTAATTATGAAACGAAAATATCAATGATAATGATTGATATGTTATTATCGATGATATCGTGTCGTTAACGGTTTGATATACGAACGGTCTAAGTATTGGATTTAAACCTCGGTTTAAGGTCAATCTATAGTTAACACGCGATCAGCCGGTGATTGAGCTTTGTGGAATTTCATTAATCACTGCATGTGACAAATGCGACTTGGGACAAAAAGCTGTCTACTATAAGTCACGAACAATTATAATGAACTTCGAATAGCTGTCTACAGTTACTGAGTCATAATGATTTTATTGTCGTCTATCATCGCTTAATCAAATGCATAGCGAACCGAAAATCCAACTCACGGCACTGCTTCACAGATATGTAGGGAAGTCCTAGTTTCTGATTGATTCTCTAGAATGATTGTTTTACGGCATAGTCGTATAATCGTGTCATAGAGAAATGACTAAATTGCCACGTGTTTGAGTACAAACTTTGTTGAGCGAAATAAATGTTAGTTAAGATAATAACATTAAGATACTTGTGTTACACCATTTACGTTCAATTTATATTAACTATAGGTTAATCTTAACAGTAAACAGGAAGGCTATCGCTAACGAACAAATT
Organism: Elbella merops; assembly: GCA_018244855.1. Taxonomy (NCBI): domain Eukaryota; kingdom Metazoa; phylum Arthropoda; class Insecta; order Lepidoptera; family Hesperiidae; genus Elbella; species Elbella merops. The sequence goes on along the minus strand of DWMG01002297.1, from coordinate 508 downwards.
ACGAAAAGCTGAAGGCGCGATATTAACAATTATGTGAACGTTATACAACTGGTCTTTGTTTAACTCACTTTAGTGATACCATTATTTTCGATCGCGAATGAATGACATTGGTTAATAAATAAGTTAATGTGAACACGCGAAAAAGATTGCCGATATACGAAACAAAGGAGGAGCATAAATATATGTATGTAGGTATATACATATGTAAGTGTGATGGCTTTACTTATATTTTATTGTTCATCGTAAGCAGGCATAACAAAAGGCGAACTTAATGCCTAGTGGCATTCTCCACCATTCAACTGTTGGGAGTAGCAAAGTTAAAAAAATGTAGAGGCAGGTGTGAAAAAATAGAAAAAGAACAAACAATAGTAGCTAAGTAGAGTCAAGCTGTAGTCTGCCAAGTTGTACGCTACATTTATTCACCGCTATTATGATGGTAATTTTAATAGAGATTAATTGACGGGCTGATTATGATAGAGACAATTATATTTATGTATTATGCGGCGTA
>DWMG01002296.1:0-13492 GCA_018244855.1 Elbella merops | reverse complement strand
ATTTGATATTGCCATTAATTATCTGTAGATCTATACAATTGGCAACAAAAAAATTTTAGAAATATTCACATATGTATATGCAAACACATTGTGACTGTAAGTTGTTTTTTTTTTAATAATTTGTCATTACATTTGATGGCAATATTATTTGCAGTTCACTTACCCTATGGAAATGTGGTTGAACAATCACCTAATATTGTAGACTTTTTCCAAATTCATAGAGTAGTTATCAAAAAATGAAACCCATGACATTGTAAAGAATTGCATATTGATAACAAATGCTAATACAATAGTTTTGCCTATGTTATAATATAATATACCTTAAATTAAAGATCGGCTGGCAACATCAAGTTCCTTTTATCTGGGTTATTCAGCTGCTTTCTATAACTGCTTTCAAAAGATCTTAGAAAGCTGAATCCATTGATACATAAGATAGATAAAAATCTTTCTACATTATTTTTAAAATGTCCATTTTATTGACACTGTCAGCAACAAGTCAGTTCATATAATTATATAAGTTTTTGTGTTCACTTTTTAAGTATATCATAGGTTCATAAATTATTTGTTAACAATATACAATTCATTGCAAACTTTGTAACTACATAATATTTACACCTTTTGTCTTCTCTTTCGTTTTTGCAGCATCAGGGGAAGCGCTGCGAACTGGTAACCGGATTGCTGGACCATCAGAGCGTCTTACTCTATCTCTACTGTCTCCAATGCCCAATGAACAGGACTTCGCAGTAAATGTTTGCACGGTATTGGCAGCGGATCATTCCAACAGATTGCCACTGAGTACAACACCACACATATTGGACTTTCTATTGGCCCATGCTGGAGTTTACAATCATTGTAAATATTATTGTTATTAATCTTATTTATTCCTAATATTATATGTGTAGAAACATCAGGTTTGTAAGCTCAGATCAGTCTGTAAGGTCAGATATTTGGCACATCTTGCATTGTACGGGACCTGGCGTAATGATAATGTAATAAAAAAAATATGTATATATTTATACTGATAGTAACACTTTACACCACAAATATAATGATTGTGTCATTACAGCAAGCCTTCGAGACACAATTGGCAGATCGTATTATGAGGCTCGTGGTCGTTACCCCCATGATTTTTGGGAGTTGCGAGCTGGAGGTGGTGGAGCTAAAGAGTTGGCAGATGAGACGAAGTTCATGCAGCCCGGCATAGAACAGCCAGAGCTGATGGTCCAGGCTCTAGCCGCGCACAACACCCTCACAGACTGTCTCATGGGTGGTGATAATAATGTGGAGACATTAGATAAAGTAGCATATGAAGTAAGTCTTTACTTATTGAAACAAAATCTTACAAAACTACATAAAACTAACATAAAGCGTGTTAAAAAGTTTATTGAGTCACTAATTGTTATATGAAAAAGGACTTCGAATGTGTACAAAACTTATTGGACTATTTCGAAAGAAAATTCGCTTTAAATTTCGGTTTACATAGATGGTCACGAAACGTGTAATAGTGAAATAATTAATTTTTCTTTAACAGGAGATGCTAGAAGACTGGGTCACAGAGCCGTCGGAGGAGAGCCAGCTCTTCGCACCAGAACTGGCCGGCGGAGCGAGCTGTGTGTACACGCAACGTGTTTTGCAGATCGCGTCTATAGTGCGCTCGCTATCCTTCCACGAGGAGAACGTGCAGTATCTAGCTCGGAACACCACACTTATCAGGTAAGCCAAGAGTAGGTAGAATTGTATGACCATTGCTGCAGACGTAGCTTTCATTGACAGTAACATGTACCTTGGTGAAAATTTTATTATGCTCCTAGTACAAAAAGTTACCAGTTTCTTGTATATAAATTGCCTTGATAAATATCTGTTGCGAGTTCTACGACTATTAATGTTCAAACAACAAAATTGTAATATGAGTCGTATAGAATCAAAAGCGGCAATCAGTAATTGGGAGAAGTTTTGGCAATTCGATAAAAACGTTTTACTAAGTCTGTTTTGAAAATAATTTTACAATCCTAGCTAAAATAGTTAGGTAATCGTTATAGAAAATAAATAATAACACGAGATGCGGTTTTTATTATTGATCAATAGTTAGAAATTAGATAATTATTTTGCAGAATGCCGGTTTTGATACTAAAAATCAGAGAATGCCGTATTTGTTACTAAACATTAAGCACATCGCCATGTTTGATGCCAACTCATTGACAGGTTGCCGTGTTTGAATTTAACCAAATTAAAGATTATTCAGGGATGTCACACAAGGTAAAAAAAAAATAACATATAAAATTTAAGTTTTATTCTTCAAAAATAATGTCAAATTCAAATGCGTAAGTCGTTATCATCGCCCAACCCTCCTTCGCAATAGTTTTCTTCTTGTTGTGTAATATTCATTTGTTCCTGTTCGGAAAGTACGTCTTTATAAAAATTGAGCGTAAGAATATCTTTCCAGCTTGTCCCAAAATGCTTACACAGGAGTTTATTAACATCTGATAACTTATTTTCATTAACCGCAACCATATTGAGAATCGGTTGTGGACTAATCATGCCCATTACTTTCTGTCGTTGGCAAACGTTAAAGCTTTTAGCTAAATCACTATTGTAGAAGGTTTCACCTCTGACTAGAACGTTTCCATGTTTTTGACCTTTTCAGTATAAACCTTTTACAATTCATAAGCCATAGGCCAGGACGTCGTTGGCTTTACGACACTTTTCACTGCATCTCTCCAGTTGTAGACAGGACAATCCGTTCCAAATTTAACCAACGTAGACGTTTCGCCGATTATTTCACTTATTTCGTTTGGTTCCACTATAACTTCTAATTTTTTAAGTTTTTTTTCTATTATCCCAAATTGCCTATCAGCAGGCATGTACGAGTGGCCGGTGACGGGAAAAACTAGCTCAATATTTTTGATATTTCGATTTTCTAATAACCATTTGGAGCACGTTCCTAAGAGTATACAATTTTTATTTTGCCCCCCGCATCCATCGGCAACTAAGCGAATATTTGTTATGCCCGTTTTGTCAGTGTGGTTTAAACGGTGATAAACAGCGGAAGCGACCAAATTAGAGTCTTTAGAAAATTCATTCTCTGTGCAATGATAAGCGAACACACGTTCCTTGGCTATAGCTTGTCGGGAGGATCCTTCTACCATAGTGAAGTTATAATAATATAACTGTCGACTATAATATGACATTTGATCTGGCAACTTGGGCAGGGGTAAATTTTTTTGACAGTCAAATGATATGATTTTGAGCCCAGCGCTTGATTCTCTCAACTTATCAAAAAAAGCTTTTGCTCTCAATGAATGCACCCGTTTTTCAATCATAAGCTGGTTTTTTTTGTTGAGATCTGTCTCTGTCTTAATTTTTTCGGCAAATTCTAGGCATTTTGAGCAGAGGTCTGTTCTGGGTGTACTGAAGCCTATATCATAGTAGTTATTAAATATATGGCGAAAATACGATCTTTTTACTAAAGCATTAGCATATTCACTGTCCTTGTAAATATTATATAACTTATTGATATTTAGGTCAGCCTGCATATACTTTCTTTCAGCCATTATAGTTTTACGACAGTAATGTGACTCAACACAACTAAGTTTCTGTATGAAATTGTGCACTGATTCCTTCAGCGGTGCAAATTTTTCTTCTTTGCGATTTCCTCCGCGTTTTTCGGAAATAACCAAATCGCCTGTATAAAAGAACCTTTGCATGACATATGAGACTCTATGCTTAGTTACTCCAAAAATTTTCAAGAAAAATTTTTGGCAAATAGGCACTTTTTTACCTCCCATTATAACGGAATACTTTATAGTGGTTTGTTTTTTTCCTTTGTTAGTGGATCTGGATTGAATAGGAACTATTGAACAAAATTTTAAAATCATGTTATCTTGATCAGTCTTGTTAGTGTAAGCGTAAAATTTTTTATGAAGTAGCATAAGCTGAGCCATGATTAGCGACACACACTGAAGCGATTTAGAATTATGACTGCAAACCCTTTCTGGTGCAGATTTTGCGGAATATCTGCAAAGAATTTATGAAAGCTCAAAAAAACCAAGAGAAACCAAAAGCATAAAAAGAAAGCAAAAATGATCACGCATAGATGTGACAACCCTGTACTAAAACTTACTTGAGTTTCTTTTGCAAAGTTCTTTTCCATTTTTCTGGGTACTTTTGCCGTTTCCGAGCAAACCTGTTAGTAACAGGGGTAGGATGACAATTCATTGTTCGAATTATTGATAAAACTCTTTAGTTGCACCACAAAAACAATTAAAATTCACTAAAAATACAGAGACATACTAGTACGAAAAATTCAACCGACGCCATTAGATCACGTGACCGTTTGAACGCCTGTGATTGGTCGATAGAGTCAGATTGCCGCGTTTGATTTTTATAATACAAAATATTGCCGTATTTGAAACTAATGTTGATTTTCAAACTCGATTTTGAAGGCGATATTGCCGCATTTGTTATAGATTGAGAGAAGTATTTAGCGTTATTTTGAATTCTCTAAACGGCCATATCAATAACTCATTTTTGTAAAATTTGACAGATTGCCGACTTTGATTCTATACGACTCATTTGTAATTAGGAGTTTCTAATTGTTAACATAGTCATATATAGGACCTCTGCTTATCGGAAAGTACAACATTATTCCATAATTATTAACGAATACAGTTTTTGCTGCTACGGCGTATCAAAGATAATACCGAAGACAAGTTTTAAGATTATATACAGCTGCAGCTCCTTTTATGTCCTGTCTTTTAAAGATGAATTTCGGATAAATAGTTTTGTTCACTACGATTTCATTCGTGATTCTTTAACGAATAGGATCTTATAAGAAAAATACAATACGATACGATACGAGTAGCATACCTGTAATAAATATATTTTGTTTCTATTATGTTATCATGTTTTTATTCTATTGACATGATGCATTATATGTCAGATCGCCGTGTTTGATTGTAACGAATGATTTATGGATTCAGGGGTGTCAAAAATAAGTTTAATGATACCAATCTCTCAATACATATAATAAAAATTAACTGTCATAATTGAAATAGTAGGTTGTCTCCTCACAAACACGTATTTTGATTGTAGCCATTTTTTATTGTTAATGTTGTAGGTAATGCTTAGAGTCTGAAATTTGTTTTACGTTAGTTCAATCTCAATATTTTTTCATGTTAGTAAAATGTAAAACGATTAATTTAGTGACGCGAAAAACGGACCTTAGACATTTTTATAATAAAAGTAGTGTGAAAGTAGCTAATGATTTACAAAAATATTGATAAATGGTCCATTCTATAAGTATTAGAAACTAAGATTTTATACGTCATAATATAAAACAGTAATAACCTAGTGGGTTAAAACTTAGCGTACTTTAATCAAAAAATTATGCGTTTTAAGATTAAACAAATCAATATCTCTTATTAATATCACATAAAAAAATATCACATACTGTAATGGTAAAGAAAAATACCGTTAAAAATCTGCAAACCCTGGAATTCTCCCAGAAAAATGTTGTTTATGGCATATGAAGGCTAAGTCAGCCAACCCGCACTTCGCTAGCACGACAGGCTATGGACTTAACCTTCTCTCTGTGAGAGGAACCAGTGTCCAACCGTGGAAAGATAAAAAGGTTGAACGAAAAAAATGATTTCTGTGAAAATTGTAAAATTTTCACCACGAAAACGGATATAAACCTATAACTACCAAATAACATTTGTACGCAAACTATAGATGGCGCCATTAAACCACGTGACCAATTCGACGCTTGTGATTGGTTGATGGAATCAGATTGCCGAGTTTGATTCTCACCTTTCAAAGAGTGACGGGTTTGAAACCAAACCGATATTTTATACTCGACTTTAATGCCATTTTGCAGTTTGTAATAAACAAAAAACCACAGTACAGTACGGTCGTTATTTTAAATTCCCTGCACTAGCATATTAAACTCTCATTTTTACTAAATATGTAGATTGCCGCCTTGGATTCTATACGACTCATATATTATACAATCAATGTATTATCTGTACTACAACATGGTGCGGATGACATCTGTCAAAACGAAACGACAGGTCAGTTTTTATTATAATTTGGATAGTAACGTTTCTCTCAACAAGAATGCAAATCAAAAGTTTTTTACTGCACATATATTGAGAGTCATTATTCTTTTATTCGTTTTTTTTATAATGTCCTATCATTATGGGAGTTTTTTATTGTACATTTCACGCAAAAAAAGTTCCCTCGATGAGCTTAAAAAGGTTTCATTTATTAAATAGTTAAAATTTTTACACCAATAAAATTTAGTGCGCACCTGAAATATTACGTTAGTCCCTTCAGTCACAGTAACTTTTACACGAGAAACAGAACGGATCTGTCAAATTTCATACGAACTGTAATAAAGCTTAGTGTAAAAAATTAAGAAACTTTAAAAAAACAATACCTTTTAGGCACAAATGAAAAGAAACAAGCATAATAATAAGACGGGTTTTTATCTGAGCCATAATTAATTTTATTAAATCATATGATATACAAAACTGGTGCGTTTGTTGGTGTAATTAATCAAAGGTACCTATCTAAATTGTCTTTTCTACATCTAAATTGGCATCTGTTGCTGTGATACTTAAGTTCCTAGGTGTTTTTAATTATATATTTTACTAGAAATAACATCTAAAATAAATAATTTCTTTCTTCATATATGGTCCTCATAACCAGATAAAGTTGGTCCTTAGAGCCTATGCCGATGATATATAAATACATAATTATAAATATGATTCAATATTACTATATATTTATTTATACTCGTTTCTGGCTTGCTGTGAAATGGCGACTTCAAAGAAAAATTTATCACTTAGTGAGATCTTAACATATTACATTAGTATTTTTATGTATATTGTAAGATTTATCGTCCTTTTACTTCTCACATATGTATATATTACATCTAAAATGTGCGTAAGGTTTACAGCTACAGACTAAAAATCCTGATCCCCTATTCCACGGTGGGAGCTATAACATAACCTTGTGAAAAGTGGGAATACTACACTCCTCTGGTTACCCCTTCGGGTAAATACAGGCGTAAATATTGGATTTGTAAACTAACAAAGAAAACAATTAAAATCGGATTTGCATGGCTAGTTGTATCACATATTTACCTACACTATAAATAAGAAAATAACTGTTAATTGGGTATAGGTACATCTCGACATGCTGGAATGTGTTTTATTAAAAATTATTATACAAATAATTTAAAATCTTCAAAAATAAACTGATTGCTTAGATTTTTTTAAAATTCCATTTATATAATTACTCTTTATTGTACACCAAAAACAGGCATAACAAAGGGCGAACTTAATGCCTAGTGGCATTCTCCACCAGTCAACCCTTGGAGAATAGCATGCAACGCATACTATTTATTTATTTTACCGCGGGGACGAAGTTGTGACAAAAAACTAGTGTATAATAAATCTAAATTACTATCAATTATTAAATTATTTTACATACTTATCTTATAATGTAATTAATTAACTACATATATAAACTACGTATAGCATCGTGTCGAATTATCTCAACGATATTATTGTGGGGCTAAGGCACTTCTAGGTAGAAAATGTGCTTTTTATTAAAATTAACAATTTTTTTTAATGTCAATTTCTTATTTATTCACATTACATTTTTATTTAGAAAAAAATAAGAATTTAAGTTGCCTTTGTTTTGTTATCTTGTTTTATTGTTTATTTTTAATCTGTGGCCCGGTGACGTGACATTTAGCGAAATCATGTGTCAAGTGATCGTATGCAACGGTACAGATTAAAACAAGTTTTGAAACTAAGTCACACAATATTTTTTTATTTAAGTCTGTCATGTGATTGTTGTCGTATTAATGGTATTTAAATTTTGTGGTCATTTGTTTTTTAATAAGTCCAATGTATTAAACAAATATGCACTTAAAAAAACAAATTTTTTAAATCGTGTTTCCTATTTATAGGTATAAATTGAAAAATACAAACTACTTAACCTTAGTGTTGTCTAATAACTTACTTTAGGTTTTAACTACCTAATATTTATAATCTACATATGTATTTCGGCACTTTTACTTCTTCATGTCCTTAATAATTATTACTACCGTTGTATTACTAACATAACCTATTTAAATTACGTCACTCTTACATTTCTGCAATAAATTGGTAAGGAACTAAGTTCAAAGGGTGTAGGTTTATATTCGGTTTCAAATAATCGACGAGCAATGGGCACGGAAGGTCAGTGAGAGGTGGCTATGTTTGTAAAAGAAACACACGTCACGCTCCACAGCTAACCTACCATATCTCTTTCCATTTAATTTCATCACACCATTAAGCCGAAGCCGAATTAAACCGATGATTATACATCAAAATATGAGAATTTCTGACCTATATAGTTGTAAGAGAGAGAACGTGAGTCAGTAAGACAGAAGACGGCTAAATGTGTGTGTTGAGCGCGATGTCGCCGGAGCTCTGCGCGTACAGCCGCTTCACGTCGTCGTGAGTTATCTGTGACACCGTCGGTATACGCGACGAGCTGTTCATCAGGGGTTTCACCTGGGAATATCATAACTCTCTTATCTTAATGTTTTTTAAAAGTAAAACACATAATAGCTGTAAGTAAGTCAGAGATAATAGATTTATTGAAAACTAAAGTTAAAAAAAAATAGGAGGTAGCGAACAAGTGTGTACTAGTGGCGGTCTCACATTTTTTGAAAACCAAAGGACATGGCAGAGAGTAATTGACTTCTATCTTCCGCACTTGACTATAAGCTTATTGCGTGGGAAGCACATTGTATAATTACACCTAAAACAGAATAAATAAATAAATAGTGCATCACAATCTATAAAATATTTTGTTAAATGAATAATTGTAAGAGAGAGTGAGAGAGAGTGAGAGAGAGTGAGAGAGAGTGAGAGAGAGAGTGAGAGAGTGTGTGTGTGTGTGAGAGAGAGAGTGCGTGAGAGGGAGAGAGAGAGAGAGAGAAAGAGCGAGTGAGAGGTAGAGAGGTGGGCACCTTGTCGGCGTGCGCGAGGAAGCCGTTGGCGAGGCTGCCGTTGCGCGCCGCGCCGCCTGCCGCCAACCACGGAATTACTGACTTGTCATCATCATCGGTTTACAGCCGAACACTTTGTTATGACTGGACTACAACTTATGTATTTATTTAGTGAGTGCACCCAATGAGGCACACGTCTTATCACGGCTCACATACATAATGCATAATATGCATGGATTTGCAGATTTGGGAAGTATGCTTTGTTAGTAGTATAGAAAGTTCAGCCTTCCGTTCCGGGAATCCTGTGTTTGAGTCCCAACTTGACTTCGGTACAAAAAAGTGGTCGTTTTACAATAAATATCACTTGCTGTAACAATAGAGGTAAACATCGCACTGAAACCTGCACTTGCTACAGTTCTTCAGAACATTCTGTAAGGAGTGTGACGCCCACCAACGTGCACTTGGCTAGTGTGGTAGAATACTGCTTTAACCCGTCTCATTCTGAAAAGAGACCCGCGACAGTGCAGTTTTAAAGAGTTAATAACTATGACACTGAGCTAATTTATTCCATTACATCTTTGTCTTGTTTCCGTTCAATCTTTCTTCATAAATCTAATAAAAAGTTACTGTTTCATACCTGGGTTGTTTGCTTGTACATGGTTCGGAGTGTTGGATTTATCAGGTTGTATCTCCGGTTGCGGAATGGCAGCAACGGCTTCCGCTTTCTCCATCTCCTCCAGCAGCACCCTCGTGAACTCCGCTTGTACGTCTGGTGAATCAGTATCGCCATCCACCTGCAAACGAATAGAGCCATTCCCTAAACAAAGTTTTGAAGACAATTTTATAACATGTCTTGTGTCCAGTTTTATATGGGTTTTATTGTTCCTGATTCGTCCTATCAAGAGATATTTTCTATATTCTACGTATAGCAGTAGTAGCAGGGCAATATTAAAATTAGATGTCAAATTTCCGAACACTTGTTTAGTGATCATATTAATTAAAGACCTAATAGATAGAAGCGGAAAGGTTTATCTAGTACTTTCTCCTACCCTGACGTGGTTGCAAACTTAGAAAGGGTCAAAAACTGACAGCATTTAAGCATCTACATATATAAGTACTGATACAAAACTTACAATGACTAGTCGATGGTGTTGGTCGAGGTCCTTCAGCATCGGCAGACTGAGCTCCCTAAACACCTCCAGACGTCTTCTGAACGCCGCCACGGAATCGTCCCGGCGGCCACGACCCAGCTGCAACTTGGAACAGTCCAGCAGCACCATTCGGGGAGAGACGTGGAACTAAAATAGAAATAATATCGATATTGGTGCTGATGTAATCTTATCATGTCCAAGATTCGGAATCTACGGAGCTTCCCTAAGTCCTACACTAGGTTATTTCTAGGATATGATAAATTACAAAATAGGAACCCAATTTGTTCTGCATGATAGGTATACATTTGTAATGATTGCGAAATAAAAACCTTTAAATGTGATAATACAGTGGAAAAATATGTTGTAAGGTTCTTACTCATAGAGAAGTTCATCATTGATGTTAAATAAAACTGTATTTTTGCCTAAGCATACATTCTCCCCGACATTGGAAGTCTCGACTTACTTCACGCTCGTACTGTTGCATCTGTTCCAAATCCCTGGGATAGCCGTCTAGTACCAGTCCATGACCACTTCTGGACGCATCAGTGACAGAGGCTCGCACCAATTTCATGACCAAATCGCCCGATACTAATTCGCCAGCGCTGACTGCCATTCGCGCGATGGCACCGTCGGAGGCCACGATACCGCCCGCATCTGCGAGGGCACGAAGACGTTGCCCGAGACTGTAATTATAAAGTATTCATGAATTAATGAAGTAATCAATAGAGGGCAATCTAGAAATACTAGGACAACAATGAAAGTCAAATACCCTACAGTCAAACTCCTTTGAGGTCCGTTTCTCAGTGATTGAGAGAACTGCTTTCATTGAATAAAGCACAATATTGAAGTTCCATTAAAAAATTGTTAGTCAATCCACTTTATGTAAATGCTTGTGCATTGCACTATGACCATGACTAAGTGTCCACTCATTTAGTCTACATGATATCGGCCAGACTCAATCCGCGATTATCATAGTTTCAAAGGTTTAGAGCTTGATGTACAACATATCTCCTTCTCAAATCCTCAAATGACCACATTATGGTGAATAAAAACTTTTGTGTTCACGTCGCTTGTTGTAATTTTTTAACCCTGAGTAGAACTAGAAAGTAGTTTTAATCAGGATGTTATGTAATATAATTTCATGTATGTCGTATCTGCGAACATCAATAGACAACTATGTACGATCCCAAATTATAGTTTTGAGTATAGTTACAATAGTTAGAGCTCTAACGACGTGTATCAATAGGACCAAGGTATTATTATTTGAAAATATGGGTACGTGCTTGATGACAGTAGGAAATAATAACTCACCTGAAGTGAGTCCATCCCTGTCTTTGGGCGACTGCTCGTTGGCACAGAGTTGCTTTATTGCTGCCCGGACCACCCACCACCCATAATGTTGCTGGCGTGGTGGAGGCTCCCCGAACTCTTATAACTTCCGGCTGCAAGAGAGCATACCACGCATTATTTAAAACATGAAATCGGCGGAGAGAATAATTTCTTTAAGTAAACGTAACATCACGTCTGCATCTCGTCAAAGGATAGATAGAAGAGTATAGTACTTTCCCATGTTGCATCGTTTTTATATCGTTATCAACCCTTATATTGTTCCAGGGTTGGACAAGTATTTATATGGATGGCAAAAGTTGTCCATTGGGATCTAGTTAGACCATAGTAAAAATTAAAAGCGAGAAAAATCTCTTTATAAATTTAACATGCAGTACATAGTAAAAATATAATTTATGGGTTCAATTTTGAGCCTAGCCCTCTGGGCGTCTGATGTTCAAATATGCATACCTACTCATCCAGGTAAGTATACAATTAAAGAACAAATCGCGATGAAATCTACACTAAAGTTTTTCATACTGTTCTTTGGATTATCCGAGGATTCTAGGCTTCCTAATTTCCAAGCTTAGTATATAACGGCCTTAACCCTTCTCATAATGACGAGAGACCCGTGTCCAACCGTAGAACTGGCCAAATTTGATGAAACAATTTTGAGGAAATTGCTTCAGCTGCTGCTTCAAACATTTTGAGGATTTAAATAACGCTACTCTCAATTCTTAACAAAGGATCTGATACAAAGTGTAGTATTGTTCCTAAGTTATTGCTTTTTTAGCTTTTAAACTACGATATACACAGTATATGCTACCTTTCATAAATATTCGTTAGATGTCACATCGGCCCATTAGCTCAGTTGGTTAGAGCGTCGTGCTAATAACGCGAAGGTCGCGGGTTCGATCCCCTCATGGGCCATTACTTTTTTTTAATTATATCAGCACATAAATAAAAATACAACTTTAGAACATATCCAAAATTAGCCATAAATATGATTTTACTTATAATATTTTATAGTTACATAAATATATATATAGTAAACCTGATTTTTCATAGGTTTAAGTTTAAGTAGCGTTAACTGTTATATTTAAATCGCAAACACCATTCATAGAGCTATGTAAGTGTTTCCCTTTGCAAATTTCATGTACGGCAAGGAAATATTTTAATATTTTTAAAGAAGGTTAGTTTTATGCAAATTTCTGAAATGTGCATATGTCGTGAGTGGTTTTAATTATGGATGATGGTGTTTCTGTTGCCGGTGGTTACGACTACCGGTTGACGTTTCATGCAGGTTTGAAGAAAGCACGTAGTGTGAGAATCTCACTACAATAAACTTTACGGACTGGATATTATCAAAAGAAATTTCTGTGACCAGGTGCATTACAGGGCAGACAGTATCGAGTGCAAATCTCTATGCTTAAAAGTATAGCTTACTTCTTCCAAACTTTAAAGTTCAGTACATTTATTTACAGTATTTTTATTCAAATAAATGAATAAATTTTAACTCTATAAATATTATACATATGTATGTATATTAATTTTTCAATTTATATGTAAATATAGCCAGCATTACTTACGTCAACAATGTGGTGTTTAAAAACGCTCTTTAAGGCCAATCACGAAATATCAGACGAGAGAATTACAAGATGCTAGGACCAACAACCTAGATAGAAGGTACTACTATTGGCCATCAATTTGGTTTCGTTGAATTAGCCTTATCTCAGGTATTTCTCCTATTTTATCTATTCAGAATTCCCAATGTGTATTTACAAAACAATTATTAGTCTCTTCCTAAAAAATCTCCTGGCTACAGTAAACAAATTGGCGTCACCAAGATGTATAGAATAATAATAATAATCGACCCATTATAATTCCACTGTTGGAATATGGGTCTCCTCTCTTATTGAGAGGGTTAAGATGTATAGGTACATTGAACAAAAATGTAAAGTAATGGCCCATGAGGGGATCGAACCCGCGACCTTCGCGTTATTAGCAC
>DWMG01002295.1:0-13493 GCA_018244855.1 Elbella merops | reverse complement strand
CCGAAAAACGTACGTGAGTTAAGCCGGTACATTTATAATCATGTGTATAAACACTCACGAAACATTTAATAGTAGAAACGTATTTCTTTACCATTCAACTATGTGTTAAATGTATGTAATTAATCAAACAGATATTTCAAATTTCGGACCAAAGAAATTCTCGACACACGCGTCTTTGTATACCTATATATCTAAGACTTCTTTTGTTCTCTTTGAAAAATTACCCATATTAATTTGCTAAACACCAAAATTGCGGCTTATACGATTTTAAAAGCAGACAAAATGAGACGAACACCGGCAATACTGCTTATTGCTTTCGCTAGTGTTACGTAATATAACGCATTGATTTATTTAAAAGTAAAAAGGTATAAAATCGTGCAAACATCATCAGCGAACAGAGCGATGAACAAACAAGACATGCGTATGATTGTTAGCGGGTCGCGTGCAGAATGCCGCTCGTTTTTTACTCGAACATCGCCCAATCAGCGCCCGTGGCAGTTGCAATTATCTCTCGCTCCAAATCGAATTACGATCAATTCGGATTTGCGCGCATTCGCACGAATATAAAACGGTTTGCATTAAAATTTGCCGCGATACACGCGGTGCGTTCCCATTAGTCAAGCTGAGCGCTAACTTGTTTGTTCGTCCAAGCTCATCCCGTTTTCATTATTGATGGTAATTATTTCTATTAATCCGATACCTGTTACTGTGTTCTAATTGAAAAACTCGCGGGTTATAGAGGAAGTATCTGCATTTAGAAACAAAATGTAGATGTATTTTTTTTTGATGTGCGTGTCAGATTTCATGTATTTCCTAAAAATCACTGTACCATATTTACGATTGGATTCGATTGAATAAGATTTCGCATAAGCAATTTATTGGTTCTGTTATAAATGGCAACAGGTACTTACAGCCTGCACATTTAATAAAAGTTTATTTATAATGTAATGTCGGAACCTGAACATGTTTTGAAGCGTCATTCGAATAGTCATTGTAACCAAATCAAATTTTAAGTTTCATAATCTCATCATATGCAATCCAATAAAAATCATAATAATAACTATTTATGTATTGTTTTCATCAGTGTTATACCCTCCATTAGGGGCGGCAAGCGAAGAGAAAAAAAGAACAATACCCACAGCTATAAATATTTTCAACCAATGAAGTTTCCCTTTTTGTACTTATTGGAGTATCTAAGTGTATATTATTATCTTCTTTCCAAAATAATGTACCTACTCAGTACCGTGTCTCTTGGCTTTACATCACAACTACGACTATTAGTACACTCCGTAATAATCAATTTGCGGAGACTCACGTCTATATTATTATAATTCATTGTCAAAAAAGAAAGTGAATTTGTGTAATTGAAAATAGAATAATGGAAAATAATGGATCGACAAGTTATTCCATAGATGTCTTGCGTTGTTTAAAAGCAGCTTGTGTTCCGCCACACTAAGTAAATTAAATAATTAGCTTCCCTATAATTATATTATAGGATGTAAGACAAATTGACAAGAGTACCAGATTATAGATCATAAATCCACAACAAAATCTAATAGAAGCCCAAATTTCGGGAGCCTGTGGTCTAGGTCATAGTATATTCATCCGGAGAATTTCAATAGCCTTCATTAATTTCCCTTTTCTCTTAAACGTGTCCTATATACTAAAAATTTATGCCACGTGATCAAAATAATCAAAGCTCAAGTCATACCTTGCGCGTAGCTGGCTTGGACCCGAGCATCAGATGCTTTTCGAACGAGCAGCGGTATGTAAGTTTCTTCCCCGTCAGCGATGCCAATTAATTATCTATCAGTTTATTTCCAGGGCGAGTCTGTAATAAACAATATTAATGGAGTGAATTCGTCAACTTTTTTTTCATAATTTACGCTATTTACTTCGTTACCAGAGAGAGTACCCAAAACAACACTTCTTGGGAATTAAATCCAAATGATATTGTTTAAATTTCCAGGTATGGTTTCAAAACCGGCGAGCTAAGTTTCGCAAGCAAGAGAGGCTGGCACAGCAGAAGGCAGGTGAAGCCCCTGTGAAAGCAGAGGGCAAACGGGATAAGCCAGGCTCGCCGGCGTCCTCACCACACCCGGTGCCTTCCGCGCCGTCATCGCAACCTTCGCATCATTCCTTGCCGCATCTATCTCCGCCTGATCTCAAACCCATTACATCTGCAGGTAAAATCTGTCTTCAAATTATCAACATAAATGAAGTAATGTACCTGAATATATAATTGACATTAAGACATTTGGGCTTAGGGAAATTTAAAATTTTTTTCACTATTTTGCCAGCGGCCCTCACCATTACCGCAAATGGCTCTCACTGCCAGGATACCAACGTTTGTAGATTAGCAGTGAAATTCAAGATTTGTTTGGATCGGAAAACAGAAATTTTGTTAGAATTGTTATGTAGCTGACTAAATGTAGATGTTATGTTTGCTCTTAGAACAATATGTTATGTAGTATTTACTAACGTGGTTTTCAGCTAACATACTAACATCATTATCAATGCCAATCTGAATAACATTAAAGTTTTAAAAGTATCTATGTAGGGTTTTGATCCCCCTAAAATTGGTATCTTTTTTAATTGTCAATCTTAAAATTGTCCAATATGTTGTGTGGCTTATATTGGAAACTATGTTGTTACAAAAATAAAGCTATGTAGGGTTTTTTTAAAATATGTAAAATTTATTTATTTCAAATGTGAAGTATGGAAAATTTTATGGGCAGCGTTATTTTCGTTGCGCTAATGATATTATTAATATTTTGTTAGTTCAACTCATAATATTATATGAATATTATTACTGATTCTTCAACGCAGATGTTTTTTTATGGAACGGACATTTGAATAAACAGGCGTCGTTGAAATCCGGTGATAGTTTTATTTCACAGTGTGGTGTAATAATATATTGCGTTCGTTAACAACATTACTAACAATGAAATAACATTTATTTTTATACCATCACGTTGGCATCAGCGGCGCGACGCTCCTGATGAAAATACATATATTTCTAAACGATCTACAAACTGTTGTTGATGAAATTTATTTGTGTATTTTAAGTAGACGAAACGGTAGCCACGATTCATATCAATTTTTAGTTCTTCATCGCTTAATACTAAATTGTATGTATCTACAAATAGCTCTGTTGTAATGGGTTCATGATTGAAACTTTGCTCATAATTCGATGCTCTTGCTGTAAGATTATGTCATGAGATATTTTTGGATGGTATAATATTTTGAAATCTCGTCCGTTTCGTGAACCTTGATCGGTGAAATTATGGCTTGATGACTCACACAGAGCAGCCAATAGCGGGCCGATAACGTAATTCAGTTCTTTTAGACGCGTGGGCGAATACAACAAGACTGACAAAATAAATATGTTACTCTCAAATAGATTCGTAAAATTAGCACTTGCATCGAAGTAGGTCTGTTTATTGCAATAACATTATTTTACTAATGCTGAAGAATTCCGAGAGTGGAGCAATTCAGGTCATGCTCTCAATGACTGCAATGATGTTTTTTTGCATTTTTTCAACTCACGTGTAGCACTGAATTTTTCCAGGAAAGAATTTTTATTTCTTAGAATTTGCAATCGGACTCTTAAAATATACAATAGAATCATCACCCACGGCACGACCGGTAAGACATTCTTTGACAGTGACAAATTGTTATATTTTTTGGATAGTGTTTTAAGAGTTAAAAGAGCTAAAAGATTTGTAAATGTATAGTAGTTATTATTATTACATTGCACTAGTGCTTTGTTAAGAATATTTTATGATATCCATTGATTATTGTCCTTAATTATTTATCTGTATGTAGATGCGCAAATATGTAAATTTTTTCTTTTTTTTAAATTTCACTTACAATATGCGAGTACTTCTAAGACATTTCTTTGCACAATGAAAATCTTTATCTACATGTAAAAAGCGTACCTATATGTAAAAACCCTATATTAATTATAAGTATAAATTTGTTAAATTTGAGTTAGATTGGAATGTGATGTAGGTGCGTGTACAATTACAATTATGATTAATAATTTTGAGTAGTTTAGAAAATGTACGTTATTTTGCGGACACGGTAGGCTTTTCCGGCTTGGTAATGGCGGACTTGTGGCTGTGTTAATCATATTAGCGCCGCCCGCCAGATTTTCACTTCGGCTCATTTGCACTAATTGTGCGCGGGATTGTCACTCAGGCTTGAATAAACAACGGAGCCGCGGCAAGGATTAGGTGATTAGCGCATAATTTCGTTACCGCCTCTATTTCATATTCGGTTGCAATGTGATTTCTGCCAGATTTGAATGTACATTTCGACTGCGCTCTACTCTAACCGCCTCCGCGAAATCTGAATTAACCAGAAATAACTGTGATGCAAACAGACTTATGTTTTCAAAAGATAATTTACAAATAATTTTACGACTACTGGCAAAAATTTATGGACTATAAACTTTTACAGTTTACTGGTGCAGATACTTGCTTGAATATTGTAAGAATCATATTCGCTGATATGAAATATTTATTGCAAACACGAACCAGATCCGCACGGCGTCACTCAACATTATGGATAACATGTTCGCTTTATAAAAATCCTATTATTGAATTTATACTTTAGGGCGTATGAAATTTTTTGAACAAAATCTAGTAGTGAACATTGTTTTATTATAAAACCGAATTTAAATTTAAAAAATATAGCACAATAACTTTATATAAAATTTCATAATTATTATTTAAATTCAAAAATTATATAATTATGTTTTATAATTCCTTGCGGTAATTATAATTGGCATTTATTATATCTGCAGCGAACAAGCTGTGTGAGGAGTTGAACGGAGTAGGCAGCGGCGTGCCCGTGAGCAGTGCGGGGGGTAAGTGGGCCGGCGGCTGCGGCCTGCTGCGCCAGCCCTCCAGCTTCCCACTTCTCGGCGTCGCGCCTCCTAACTACCTGCTGTCCGACCACCTCGGCACGCTCACCAAAACGAACAACCATCTTTTCTAATGGCCACAACACCTTCAGACACACGTAGCTCCATACCTGCCGCAGCCGAATCACCGTTAACCCGAGAATAGAACTTTCTTCGTAAGGAGGTGATTTTGTAGTGAATACCAAATCGACTGCAAATGCAAATGAACTACGAATATAGAAGGTCCAAAAAATTGTGTCACTGAATAGAAGATTTAGTTATCATAGCAATAACTTTGGGCGGAGTCAAGAGTAAACATACTCGTATAAGTGAATTAACAAATCAGGTTATTTCGCACGCTGGACCAAGCGTATCGCCGGCGTTAATGATATACCATCAGTATTGGAGCACTTGGGTCCCTTTCATAGGCTACACGACAAATGGACTGCCGAGCAACAGCGAAAGGAAATACAAGTAGCACTGCACCTATCTTGCTTTGTTTCAAATGTGGAATTTGTGCGAGTTTCGATGAAGACTACAAGTGAATTTTTGCTAATGACGAAAGAGTTAAGTGCTAAAACAATTGTGTCCATTACGTTTTAGGTGAAATTGCAATAATGAACAATACGGAAATTCCAGTGTATTATCGTAGGGAGGGATCGGCGTTCGGATTGCCAAAGTTAGGTAACTATTTATAAGTAATGGTTTAAGTTAGCGTCAAATCGTATTGCCGTCTGATAAGTTGCCAAATTTCGAGTTGCTTGATATTTTTGTGAGCGACAACTTATCAGATGGCTGTGTGATTATTATTAATAATGTTTAATATTGAAACTTGAATTTCGTGTGATAAGTAGACGTGTAAATAAATATAAACTGTATACGTTAATCAGAAAGAGAATTATACATTCCCTTAGTGCCATATTGAGCGGAAATAAATGTTTTTAACTAATAGTATGTATAATCTTTGCATTGTGAATAAAATAGCGAGCTATTAGATAAAAACAATCTAGTCATGTAAACATTTCCATTCATTTTATTTCATAATGTTAAATTTAATTTATTAGAGAATTAATATAAATACTAACATTTATTTATTATGATGTTGTTCACGACTAATCATTTAAATGATAGCGACAAGAAGACGAACAATGTTGTAAATATGTATGTATTATAAAAGTAATGTAAATATGTACCATGCGTAATAGTGACGTACCCTGAGTGTATTTCCTATTATTGACGAATCTGTGAAGGGTGTTTTAATAAACAGATTAAATCGTATTACGTTCTATTTTATTTCCTTTTACTTTGTATATCGTATATATAACTAACTTTAACTGCCTTTGTACCGATTTCTTTCCGTTTATTTTATTTAATATTTACATATGTGTGTACATTAATGATTAAATTATGTGAGTTACATTATTTACAGACTATACAGTTAAAAAGATTTTGAACGGTAAATGAAACATATTTATATAACTCTCCTGAATTATAAGGTTAAGCTTCTATACGAAATTATGTATTCAATAATATTCACAAAAATGATTAAATAACATTTATACATCATTAAATGTACTCAGTTCATACCTATTATGCACTCCTGTCGCAGTTAGAATTTGTGCATATTTCAGTACTTTTCACAATGAAGAACAAGTGTGTTTGTTATATTCAACTGGTTAAACCTAATATAGTTATTTCAAACACTGGTTGTTAATTTAAATCTACAGTGAAGATCGACGAGACACGTGTCTACAAGGACTATTAATTCGTGTAAATAGTTCATAATAAGCCTATTATTCATATTAAGCTTTAGCAGTTGAGGTTTTTTTAGAAATTTGTAAACTGTAAAGCTAATTTATTTTATACCTGTTGATATATATATATAATCACAGTGGTTTATATACTTTATTTAGTAGTAACGTATATTCGTTTTTAAACCGTTAAAATAATATTATCTTTATAAATAGTACCTAAAGGTTTGAAACTAAAAAGTTCGTTATAAACCAACTACAATATAATAATACCCAATATAATAAACCTTACCATTTATGAACAAAATATCCGCTAGCATTTCTCCAAGAACAGCATGCCTAATATGCTTTTAGTCTGATTGTGATTTAATAACAATTGAAACTCTAATTGATGTATTACACATTTAATCATAGAAAATACATTTTACGCTTTCCAATATATCAACACAGTGTCATAGAAAAAACCAGAAAACATCATGTTTTGTTTTTACACGCTATAAAATGTTTTGTAGTATGTTCTGGAAGCTTTTCGCGGAGGACGTCATCGCTTCGTATGTTTGTAATTGTAGCACGACGTTGAAATATAAGGAATAATTAATTTACATAGGATTTTTCTTTCGTCGTATATAATATCATCTGTCTGTGTTGAACAAACGGGACCGTCTGAGCCATTTCTCTTTTAATTAATGAACTGTGTGTGTACAGTTTCAAACAAACAAATTTAGAATTAGAAAAGTCTAGATACTTGTATATAGTACCAGTATTGGTATAAAAAAAACTATCCAACTTCATAGCAAAGATATATTCGCCTGAGAAAGTATCATCGGCACCTGCGAACGAAAAAAAAAATATTATTACTATAATTTCGTGTTTTTCAAAAGGGTTTATGTACGGTCTGTCCTTAGAAGTAGTAAGGCGTTATTTATAACCTACGAAAAGGGCAAATACTAGTTAATACTAACTGAACTCCTACAAATATAGTAGTAACTGGACTCATTAACAGTCATAAGGCAGGTTAAAAGTCGCGTTACCGTTTGATAAAATGTAATTGTCTTATTGACAACTTATGTTAACAGAACGAGCTAACACTTATAGTCCTATTCCTATGTTCCTTGATACATTCCCACATTGTTACTCTCTTTATAAAAAGGCAGGAACGTAGAGATTACAATGTAATTGTATGTTTTTGTAGTCACACAAAATGTATAGTAGTAGAAACATATTGCATGCTTTAGAAAAATTCTTTCCCGCCAACGAAGCGTAATAACTGTTATAAAAGTTTCCATTTACAGCTGGTTTGTTTATGAGTTCTATAAAAACTTGTGTTTATTTTTTATATTTTCTTTACGTTGTGAAGACGAATGTTTGGTCGATGGCCCAAAGCGATGATCCGGCGAGAGATGAGGCAAGTCTTACAGATGATTTTAAATTACAAGTAATATTTCAACGTTTGATTAATAATTCATTGCCTCGTTTCCCTAGTGATTGTAAGCGCGACTGCAAATCAAGAGGTTTTGGTTTTGAACCCGCAGGACGGTGTTATTGGGTGTTTCTACTTGAAATTTCTAGTAATACCTCGGAGTCTGGATTTATGCCTTGTTATGGCAATAGGCTCATCCCTTATTACGTAGGACGAATAAAATAAAAGGTGAATCATAGACGTACTGCACTCTACTGCCCACCGTTGTTAGGTTTTTTCAACGTTTGATTATTAAATCAAGAATTGGTTACCTTCTTAACATGTACCTATGTAGTGTTCTAAATGGTTGTGTTAAGTGTGAAAATAGTAAGTACAGAAAATATGGCGTGAGATATAAATAAATCATTATAACATCGGGGCGAGCGGTTGCTACGCCGTACGCGTTTATGACGCCCGATGGATTAAGAAATTTGTTTACAATATACGTGTACGAGTTCGCCCGTGACTAACTCTGTTGTAACGCAGACGCAACGTGGCGATCTCAACACTTTGCCTAAAGAGGCTCACGCGTGCCACGTGCCCACTAGCGTTATCACAGCGCTATTTAAATGTTCACCGTAACGTAGTAGTGTCGTATCGTAGTTTATTGAACATGTTGTGAACAATATAGAACAAAGAACATTGTTTCCTTTATGAGCTTTTAAGAACTTTTTAATGTAACCATTTACATATATGAACAGTTTTTAATGATTGTCTCGTTAGTCTAGTGGTTGCAAGTGCGCATGCTGTGTGAGAAGTCCTGGGTTTGATTCCCAAGTCGGGTATTATTGGTTTTTTTCCAATAGCTCGGAGACTACATTTGTACCCGATGTATGGCAATAAGCTCACACCTAATTTCATGGGACTTACATCAAATTTGGTGAAATATGGGAATACTGTGCTCCTCTGCGTATTCCTTCGGGGAAATATAGGCGTAATTTTTTTTTAATACGTATATCAAGGAACTTTTTGGTAGCGTCCTGCATTTGGACACGGAAGTGCCTCCAGAGCTTACAGTGTATCACTATGTTGTTTCAGTTCGTAGTGGACTGAGATAGGCTGATGATGATCATGAAAAGACGCATTAATAGGGTTCTCAATTAAGCATTTAATAGTTTCTAGCTTTTGTTAAAGCAGCTGGTACAAGTAAGAAAGTCCTTACTTAAGTATATGTGTCCAGAAATCGTATATATTTTTTCATCAATAACTTCTAAACTTTTAACGAACGGCGCAAATAGAAAAAGTAATTGCGAGTGTGCTGATCTGAACAGAAGCAAAACCTGACTTCAACGTGCTAAAAACGGTACTTTTAATTAAACCAGTTTTTAAAGAGTACATTTCTAGATAGATCTTTTACTAGACCTCGATTTAAGGAAAATAAATCTTAATAAAAAAAACACTAGAAAATGGTTATGTTTACAAGCATTTTAGTATTACTAAATATATAAGGGTATATAATAATTAAAATGAAAAAAAAAGATAATTGAGACAATTTTGTGAACAAGGTGTTCCTCTTCAAAGTGAAATCTTTCTACAGACCACTCTATTAACTGCAAAACTCAATTTGATTGTTAAATAAATATATATACCTTTTCTGGTCTACCTGGATTATCTTCTAAGCAGTTTTTTAGTCTGAAGTCTTCAGTGATTGTCGTATCAGATGCGTATTTAGTACAATAACCAGTTTATTCTGAAGCCTTCAGTGAACAACGCATGAGAAGTGCATTTAAAACGGTGTCCAGTTACAAACTGATCATTCGTTTGTATGTAGGCTGTATCCAATTTAAGAATGGAACCATCTCTGAATTCTTCTTGCGTGAGTGTGCATGAAACCATCCACAGCGTGGGTATCGGCGACAATGATAACTCAGCGGGTACTCAAAAAAGCTCGCGGTGGGCGGCGGGCGCATCACGCGCGCTGCCACTGATCGCTGAAGTGTGATATTATTTTGATAGATATTCATGAACTAACATTAATAATTCACGCCAACTAAAGGCTCATTACATTTAATTCGTGTATAAATAGATTGTCATAGATTAACACTGATATTTTCAGACAAAGCATTTGAAATTTACACGTGTAAAGTGTTATTTTGTTTAAATTGGTTTGCTTTTATTTGGTATTTAAACTAAAATCATAACAGATTTGAGGATTTTTGTCTCCGATCCGAATCAATAATCTGGGATTCGAATCACTGACAGGGACTTTGTGATGTTGCATGCGTTTTAAAACTACGTACTCGCTCACTAAAACGGTGTATGTAATAGTCATGAAGATAATCATAAACCTTTGAAATCATTCAGCATAGTAAACTTCTCTCTAATGCTCTCTAAGATTTACGAAATCCATGTGGTAGACAAAGGATTGCATTGGATTAGAATGTACAGGAAATGAAGTTTTTTAAGTTTTAAGATAAAGAGAGTGGGAGAGAAACATTGTGATTATGTAATATATGGGTACAGTAACTACATATGTATGTATTATATAATGTCATTTTATACTGAAATTATAACACAATTACGTCAAATTGGGTCTATTCGTTTTTAAGTAAATAGCGAACATACTCGTATAGTCAGGCCGAAAATTCCAAAACAAAATATTTTTGGGGTTATCATGTACGTGAGATGTACCATCTATTTTTTATTAAAATGTTTCACATACCTACAGATTTTTATTAAGACTGATTAGGTTTGGGTAGGCCTTGTGTGCCTGAGACCTAATTTCCTAGACCATTTGCCTGCTTCATTGTCCTTGTAAAAGAATCTGCCACTGTTAGCGTTCAATGTTAGCAAGTATATCGCTAAAGTGTAAGTTAGATTATAGATTTTATATATATTAAGACAGTTGAGTTGTGATGTCCAACACATCTAACAAGACGTGTTCTACATGAATATTCTTTTTCTCACACCAGATAGGGATCGTAGAACGAGGACGTCAGGTTTGTAATAATAGAGATATTTGGCACTCGGTGCTCTCTATCTACCCTGTAAGGGACCTGGCATGATGGCATAATATAATAATAATAAAACTTAGTGATCGCCATTTATACAATAAACGACTAAAAACTTAAAAGGTTTTTTTTCCTAATTAGTCAAATTAGTAATACTCACAAATTAGAATAGTTTATTATAATATTAATAACAGCTCGAAAATTAATCACTTAATGCTGCAATTTAATATCAATAAACAGAAACTGTGTACCTTATTTTTAATGCCTTGTTGCAGCGATGAGAGAAATTTTGTGAAGTAACTTGCACACTGTAGACAGTGGTCTACACATTGTTAATTAAATCCTGGAAATTAAGTTACCAAGACTATAATCTTAATCCTACTCATTTTCGTGTCCAAGATTGGAAGAATAAAAGGGTTAATTGTGCTAAAGTATTCTAATATTTTTACGGTAATAAAGAGTTTGATAATATTATAGTGCTAATAATTGACTGTCTCGTTGGTCTAGTGGTTGCAGCGCGACTGCTGATCAAGAAGTCCTAGGTTTGATCTACGCATAGGTGAAACGTGAGAGTGTATTAGTATAATAGTCTGCCTAGATATTCGGGGACGTAGGGTGTTTTATTATATTAAGTTTAGCACATGTGAATATGATTTTGGGAAAGTAAATTTAGATCGTGTTCTTATGGTAGTGTAACGACATTTGACAGGTCCAAGGAAGCGACACGTATCGTAAACAGACGGTGTGTGACAAACATCGCCACATGTCGCACCGCGCGTTACGTCTGGTTGCCCATAACATGATGCATCGTGTTAGCCAAAACTTCCAGATCGGAATCTTTGGAACCCACCCTGGAACGTGCCAACATTGACTGCATCGAACAGAATTGACAGATCAACCTGTGCATGTCTGTAATCGTAATTATAAAAATGACGATTTTAGAAGCAGTTTCTCTGTCGATGATAAATATTTCACATCACGCTTTTATTCAAGAAATATTTACGCCAAATTTCATCGTTATCGCCAAACAAGAGGTACCTAATGGTTATATTTGTGATAACTAAAAAAAGTAACATTTTAGTCAATCTTTCCCTTCTATTACAATATGTTTTCGAATATATCAAAGGAAAAAAATAATGCCTCCTTCGTTAATTTATCATTAAAAATATTGGAATTGAAAGACTACTTGGAATAATTAATTTTTGGGAGTGTTCGATTTTCAAATAATTAAAATGGAAATTTAAATTTACTAGAAAATTAATTAGAGCGTAATAAAAAAAACAGAAATTTTAGGTTAATACCTAAGTGAAATTGGTTTATAATTTTCTTTAAAAAACATAATATGAAATTATATATTACGTATACGACGATTATTCTAGAATGAATGATAGATTGAACAATTAAGAAAATAGAATAATGTTATCGTGAAGCTATAAATATTTCTCGAGGATAATAGATACCGTTTCATTGTGCGTTTTAATTTTAGTAAAATTAGTGATTTTAGTTTGAGTTTCGCTCACATAATAGCATTATTTTCTTGTACTTTAAAAATGTAAGCTTTAAAAATGTAGTACTGAAATTAAATATCATAGTTTTAAAATATTACCAATAAACACGTATTTGCAATGCTTTAAATGAAAAACCTTATAATGGAAACATATCCTAATTTCGTAATTGTACCGAACGTGTTGTAAATGAGCTTTTAAACTAAGCTTTAACAAACAGAAATAAACTCAGAAACCATAAAAACAATTTCCTTTTAGCAGCCGTGTGTAACATATTCCGATAGAAGTTATTGAGTCAGCAGATATTTTGTAGCAATTTCGTCGGCGGTGGCGTATGTTTGTGAACGAGTTTTCCAGAAGGGCGCAGCCTGTACGCGCTCTATAAATACGTGAAGTCTTGCCTTCAGAGTCTCAGTCTAGCGGTGCCATCTGCAGCGATCTCACTCCTCACACCAACCACAACCAAACAACACACACCATGTCTCTGGAGCGTCAAGTCCGCGCTAAGGTGAGACGATTTAAAAATAAATCACTTATACATATGATACGTTCTGAGTATTTTCAGTAAACGAAATATTTTTAAATTTGCGTTAGAGGACATATTAATAGATGAAAACTTGTGTTTTACCCATATATAGCTCGCCGCCAAGCGCAACCCAGAACAA
Source organism: Elbella merops (assembly GCA_018244855.1). Lineage (NCBI taxonomy): Eukaryota > Metazoa > Arthropoda > Insecta > Lepidoptera > Hesperiidae > Elbella > Elbella merops. The sequence continues at coordinate 253 of DWMG01002295.1, read as the reverse complement.
GAAAAGGAATGCCAGGAATGGATTGAGGCAGTGTTGGGTGCCAAGTTCCCACCCAGTGAAGCCTTTGAGGATGTTCTCAAGGACGGAACTGTCCTCTGCCAGCTCATCAACAAGCTGAAGCCTGGCTCCGTACCTAAAATCAACAGCTCCGGTGGCCAATTCAAAATGATGGAGAACATTACCAAGTTTGTTCATTTTATACACTGTTTACACTGATTACATCATTGTAATATAATATAATAAATAATAAATA
>DWMG01002294.1:0-13494 GCA_018244855.1 Elbella merops | reverse complement strand
AAAAAAAATATTTTCTAAGGTGTGTGAAGTCTGCCAACCCGCACTTGGCCAGCGTGGCAGACTACGGCCTTAACCCTTTCAATTTGAGATTCCATTCTGTATTCCAGCAGTGGAATTGTAATGGGTTGGAAAAAAAAAATTGTGGAAAATAATTAAAGGAAGTTATAAATACATTATAAAATCAATAGATTAATATGGACGTTTATCAACAAGGTAGAAAATTAAATTAGTTTCATATCCATCAATTTCAGGTTTTAAAAAGGTTAGGAATGGTGAAGGCAGGAGGTTGGAGAAATAATTATTAAGTTTCCAACATCATGAAGTCCATCGTGAATTCAAAGATTCAAAGATTCAAAGATTTTATTATGTACATATTAAAATGTATATAACATGTCAATGGACAAATGTATATAACATGTCGTTTCGTTAGGAATGCTACTCGATGTCGAGCTAAGTGAAACGTTTATTATTATAGAAACTGAACAATCTAGTATGCCCCGTGTATGGATAGGCAGAGGAGCGCATCCTACGTTTCACTAATTACATTTCACGTCGCATCATAAAGTAGGTAAGCGTATTGCCATTCGGCGAATGTCTATATTTATATAAAACTTACTTTCCATATGGTGTACTTATATACATGTAAAACTTTACCTCTGTTATATCCAACAGCAAAATGTTAAATTACTTACGTGTATAAGTACACACAAAAAGAGATATTTAGTATAATTGAACAGATACGCCGCTTCGCGAGATGAAGGCCGCGAGCGTTTTTGTGTCTAAATTTTTATTTCTACCACTCTACATTTTCAAATCAAATCATATCAAATATACTTTAATAAGAAAAGTTCTCATTCTGATTGGAGAATAGAGTTGCATTTATTCAGAAATGTCCAGTGGTGAAACTGTCGAAGTGTTAATGTTGATAATGAACATAATTTGAGGACGATCTTGCGAGTCAACTGATTCCAAATGATTTATCTAAAGTACAGTGCGTCCAATCACATTAAACGCTAAAAATGTTTTCCCGCGCAATTGCTATTGCGTTGCTAAATGTTTGTGTGTCTGCTGCATTTGTACGTCTACATGTAAAATTGCTGTTTGACAGCCGAAATGGATGCACCAGTGCCGGTTCCTCACGCAGATACTGAACATGTTCGGTCCACTACCACACATGTAAGTCAAACTGATCTTTTTCCTGAAGTCAGAGTAGATAGGCACTTTATTAGCCACCGTGGTATATCCTAAGGTTTATCGTACCATCATGTAATCTTATCGAGATCGGAGCGGGAAAGAATAGGTTTCCGATCTCACGCCGGGATATTAGTGTCATAAGAAGCGTCTGAACTCAGCTTTTGACTGATCGCTTTATGGCGTAGCCGAAAAAGTAGCTGAATGCCCTAGCCGCCAACCGATAATAGCGTAGACGACGCGATAATACGTGCTGGGTCATCCCCAACCCCCAGCGCAGGGATTATGGGCACAAGCTTCTCAAAGGAGGCCCATGTCCAGTTGTGAACTTACAACAGGCTTACACTGATGATGATGAAATAATATCTCAGTTGAAAGCAATCTAAAAAAACATTTAAAATTTTAATGTATATTTAAATAATTATTTTAAAATCAGTTACTTATTAATGATATCGTATTCTATATAATCATATAGTTCTAATAGCTTTGTATAATCTATATTAAATTATGTACAGAATTATTACGAAATTATTTTATAAAAAACCAGTTGAATAAATGTTTAAACCTTTAAACTAAAAATGGAGTCAATAACGAGTACATACCTTTTCTATATTTTATTCCAATCTCTATCACATACACTTTTATCTTCTTGGTAACCACCAACAGAAAAGGCGCTAAATCTTTGAAAACTTATTGACAGCTGTCAATAAGTTTAAGTCTATGACACATTTGACATTTCGAATATTTAAACGTTCCGTTCCACTAATCCATTTCAATAATATATTAAATCTCTTGAGTAAAAGAAAAACAAATCTTAAAACAAGTTTTATTCAAAGTTACACGGAAATTCAAAGTTATCCAACTTGACGTGTCAATTTAATTTTAATATTTAATTGTGTAATAAAATTTGTGTATGTACTTTGAAATGTAAATTTACATTATTTATTCTATGTGATGTCGCTACAACTAGTCGTATTTATAAAATTGTTTTGAATAAAACACACAGCCTTTTTATTTTAACATTGGTGTTATTCCATTATTATTATTATATAATAAAGTTTGTCTCTCATTCTGAAAAAAGAAACTTCCCCGAAAGCAGAGTAATGAATACTGCTTTTAACACCTAATAAATTTATATACTATACAAAAAGGAGTATACGTACATATATAAATAATATAAATAGCTTAAGAGGCTTCGACACGATCACCATTTCTATCATTTATATTCGTGTATCTAGTTGTACGGATGTATGTATGAAAAACATAATATCACCCCTGTATTGCCCGAAGGGGTGCCCGAGACGTGTAGTACATTCCCATCTTTCACGAGTTACGTTTTACGTTGTAGGCACGGATCCAGACTCCGAGCCGCTACTAGAAATTTCTGCCAGAAAATCCAAGTCTAAAAATCAGAGTAAGAAAATTCAAATTAGGAAATCCAATGGTACTCGTTCCGGGATTTGAAACCAGAACCTTTCAATCAGCAATCGCGCTTTGCAACCACTTGACCAATTCATGATAGAACTGAGTCTCGTCAGTTGTATTTCCTCAGGCGAACTGTATACCCGTTCTATCACCTCCACAATTGAATCCATTATAGCAAAATGAAAATGAATTGAACACGATAAATTGTTCTCAGGTGAAGATGCGATCTACTTTCAACGACTCGAGTCTCGAGATTTTTCATTTCGTATTATTATGCAATACGCTGGTACGATAAATCAAAATGCAGTTTAAAATATTATCTTACGAGATTAAATGTATGTACTCGGACTGTAAATATTGCAGCGATAAGACCGTCAATTGTATTGTTCTGTACCTGTTTGTTTTGTTAATATTTCTTCTGTATGGTATACAGCAAAGTGTATTATTATTATTATAAAAAAAACGTAACATCACGTCTATAATCTCCGAAGGGGTGGGCAGAGGAGTGTATATACACTCCCATGTTTTACCAGTTACGTTTACACCTCAGAGCCTATTGCCATACACCGGGAACAGATCCAGACTCACATAATTATTATTGTTACTGTAAATAAACTGATAACGATTGTGTACTGTAAGCTATGTATAAATATATAAAGACAAAGTAGTTCAGTATCTTTTCTTCTCTTTGTTTATTTTGTATCTCATTTTAATGATACAGAACTGAATTGTATTGCAAATACATACAAAGTGTATATAATTTCACATATAAATTGAACAAATGTAAAAAATACGTTTGGTTCATGTAAATAATTTTGTTTCCCTGGAATTTTCGACAGTGATTCTGGTCGAATTTCTGGCATTAAATAAATAATATTCGGACGAGCATTACCTATATAAATATATTTAATCTTCACTCTCAGCCATCTACGTGGTGTGCTTTAACAGCACGTCGCGGTGCACCTTCTCGGTGGGAAAGTTAGACTATTAAGAATCAGGTTGCGTTGTAGCTAACTTAAACTATCCCCCGACGTGGCACTGCAAAGCTTTATAAGGATATACATACTAGCAAGCCTTACTTAGTCTCATAATATTAATCTAACTCTTAGTTCGTTAAATTCATATATACAGAGTGAATTTGCAATGAATGCATAATAATAATTATAATTGACCCATTATCATTCCACTGTTGGAATATGGGTCTCCTCTCATATTGAGAGGGTTAAGGCCATAGTCTGCCCCGCTGGCCAAGTGCGGATTGGCAGACAATCTGTTATTATTACTAATAAATTTAATGTAGGTATGTATAAAATAAGCTTTTGTTATTATTATTTTTCCATCACGCCAGGTCCATTAAGGTCGCGCGCCGTTTTCGAAGACTTGTGACTCCTTCCATCAGCCAGTATGTGACCTATTTGATCAAATTAAATAAAACTTGATTTCTCTCGGTAGCTGCATCAAACCTGTTTTTCCTCGAAGAGTTAGGCATAGGAACATTGTATAGTTCCACGATTCACCAGTTACGTTGTACGTCCTAACATGAAACATGCTATTGTTAAAGAGGTATTTCTAAATCAAGTTTTTGTTATCGAGGTAGAAACGAAATGGTGGTATGAGCGAGCAGATCGAAGCCGACCTACTTCGAGCGAGCGGAACCGGACCTCTAGAGCTTTTACATCGTTCGCTTTATACCTGTATAGCGGTATTTGTATAGCGATGAAATGTCTCGTTTTTTTATATTCAAAAATAGCGGTACCTGTATAGCGATAAAAATAATCGTTTTCTAAATTCGAAAATAGCGATCCTTAGAGAGATGAAAAGTATCATTTTTTTTTAGATTCGAAAATAGCGGTACCTGTAAAGCGATTAAAAGAATCGTTTTTTAAATTCGAAAATAGCGGTACCTGTATAGCGATGAAAAGTATCGTTTCTTTTATATTCGTAAATAGCGGTACTGTATAGCGACGAAAAGAATTGTTTCTTTTTCATTCCAAAACCTGTTACATTTTACATGCAAATGTATGAAAATCTATCGGTGGCCGACGGTGCGACGGGTGTAATGTTATTTTTCAATTTAGCTTTTATTCATCGAACATTGATAGCCTCGGTGGTTTAGTTTTCCACCACCCGCTACGGGGGCTTCGGTATTGAATCTTGATCCATATCATAAGCTTGGCACGTCATGTGATATATGATTAATAAATATCACTTGCTGAAACTGTAAAATAATGTCTCCAGGAAACACGTTTTCTTGATAATTTTCTGTAATATGTGCAATATCCTAATATAAGTATGTACCCATTTTCAAAGATGCACAAGCACACCTATGGAGTTTCTTTCGCCGCTTCTTTTCCATAGTGAGGCATCTTCCGAAGCGGTGGTAGCATTATTTTGACGTACAAAAAGTGTTCTTATGAACCAATTTTTAATAAATGACATTTGAATTGGAAGACTATAAGTATTAAAGTAGCGTGGTAGAATATAACCATTACCATTGGAACGATGAAATGACTGGAGATGCTGTTGATAATTGTTTCTTATAAAAAAAACTCAACATCACGCCCGTAATCTCCAAAGGGGTACACAAAGCAGTGTAGTGCAATCCCACGTTTCTCTAGTTACATCTATGTTACGTCCACGACAAGAAATTTCTATTAGAAAACCTAAATTAGAAAAATCCAGTAGTACCCGACGCGGGATTTTATTCTAGGCTCTCTCGATCAGCAGTCGCACTTGCATCCGCTCGACGAACGAGGCAAACACGATTTGTTATTAGTCGTTTAAACTCAAATCTTTGGGCACCATTTGTTATTAGTCATATAAATTTAGAAAACTATTATTATTATTGTTACCTACTACGATCTATGATAATGATTAAAAATAAAAGCCGGCTTAGCCCTACAAAGACATTAACCACTATGTGTGTCCAGCAGCCCGTGCGCTCGCATCGACTGCGAAACGGGTCAAGTATGGCGACTGTATTATATTCATTGTAAGCCTTTTGTCTATGACCTCGTTCGTTCATTGTGCTGTGGTAATTGTATCATTTTATATTTTCTTTATTGCGTTTTAGGTCAGCACTGTAACCGCTGTTGTGACAAACTATTTCATTGCAGTCGAGTAACGTGTTAGGTTAAGTTACGAAGTTACGTGTTAGGATTTGAACTCCCGTCACCCGGATTGTGATAATAATATCTGAACCACTGGAGTTCGAGCCATCGTTTACCACCCATCGTATCACTCTGACATAAATACAATATCTACAGCCAAGCAGTAGGTATTACAATTTGCAGCCCGCTATTGAACTCCAAATAGAAAGTTCTAGAAGCATTAAAAATGTTTTCATATTAAGACAGTTTGAAGTTATTACATTTATTGAAATCTGTCCTTGTTGTGTAACAGAATACTTCAGGCTCAGCTGCGTTGGTACTACGGACCGGCGAGAACATCCCATGCGGCGTACGTAATAATATTGTACAGTAGGTACAACTCAAAGTTATTCACAGAAATACAGACAGCAATACCTATACTAAGCCCCTGTAAGAGTACCGGTATGTTGATATAACGATAGAATAGTCCACATTTCGTTGCTTATTATGCAAGCAATACCACTGATATATTTGCGGATGTATGAATTATCCCAAAATTAAAAGGAAAAGTAATATTTCCAGCACAGCGTTAATTGGATTCCGACTTGAATCTTTCATATTATTTCAATGTTAAATGTAAGTATATGCATATCTTTAAAAATCACATCGTCGTCATCATCGTCAGCCTCTAGATGTCCACTGCTGGATATAGGCCTCTCCTAATCGGCGCCACTCCTACCAGATTGTCTGACGACTTAAAGAAGACAGCGGAAAGCTGCTGGATTCGGAAGGCTCAGGACCGGAAGGAGTGGCGGCGACTAGGGGAGGCCTTTAAAAATTTGCCACATAATATTGTTGCATCAGTTTGCACAGTGCATTCTAAATATACTCAACTAAATTATATTACATATTCAACCACACAACAGAAATACACGATTACATAATAATCCTCGTTTCAGTCTCTTAGTTATGCATGAAACAATAAGAGATTTAAATACAGCCAGCACTGAAATATGCTCGGACCAAAATGATTTCAGTTTTATCCAATGCGGATTTCGATAGACACAATGGACGTATCTCTGATGAGCTCCCTATTAAACTCGACTATCTGTATTTATGTATACATACACAATGTCATGCCTGTTTTCCTCATGGGTAGGCAGAAACTAAGGATTTATATTTGTTACAGTCTTGGCAATTTATTTTTTGCCTCTTTTATATTCATCTAATAACGAAACTTTTTTTCTGGACTTTTTTTAGGACGCCTCTGATTTGATCGAAGTAATTCTTTTAAATAGAATATTAAGATTTTTTACCTTTTTTCTGTAATTCTTAGTTATGAACGTATTTTGTTCCACTTCTGGGCACGCGTCTTTCCCTGAACAGCCAGAAGGTTGAAGCGTACTTCAGTGTGTTGCTGGAATACGCATTGGGGGAAACGCGGATAAGGGCTTAATCCATATGTACGAGTATGTAAGCCCTCTTAAAACCTTCCACAATATTTAGCGACGGGGAAAGGCTAAAATAAATGGAATGATAAACATTGCTAGCGAGCAATCCTCCGAAATGGGTTCCATCTTTTCCCACCATCAGTTTTCATATATCTATGAAATCATTGTAATCAGGTGTTTCCACACATATATGATTTGACTGTGTATGATTTATATATGTATGTCGCCGTCACCCTTACCAACCTTTTGCATTGCGCCGGGTCAATGAGACCGTGATAAAATATGTAACATGAACAAGATTGGAGTAGCCGACCTTTGACATTTGAGCGTCGGGGCTCAAACGACCCCTGGTGGAGACGGTACACGGGAGTCGTGCCGGTACATTGTCTTTTCTATGAAAACAGTCCGGCTTTTTCTACTCGCTGATCATATCAGATCGCTCCTAGCTTAGGAAATTCGCATTTGCATCTGTTCATCTCACTCAGCAATATCCTTGTTTTGTTGATAAACCATAGTCTACCGTGACCTATATAAAAAAGAAATAATAAACGTAAAGAAGGGATAACCCTCTGAATTTCTGGACGGGTCTTTTTAGTCGAGTTCGCTTTCCCATCTAGTAGTAAATTAGCAAAACCATTTTAAAATCTGTAAGCACTTTCTTAAAGTTATATAAAACATATTTACAAGTTGATACTAAACATTGGAATTATTAAAAACGAATATAAACAGAACTATTTGACACTAATTAACAGGCTCACTACCTATTCCATTATGGGACGTAAGCTTAACTGGTGACACGTGGTTGTGTATTACACTCCTCTGCCAACCGCTTCGGGGATTACTGACGTAAAGTTACATTTTGTTTGACACTAATTGGTAGCTTTTGAAGTAAATAGCTAACATATCGCGTACCGTTTTCCAGAACATTCCCGTTTTGCTTTATCAACAAAGCGTGCCCTGAAGCCAAAAGCGCCCTCTGTCTGAAATTAATTGGAAAAGGCGTAGTTCACCTGGAGGCTGAGTCTTCAAACGTTATATTAGTAGGGGTAATATTCCAGTTATCTACCTAGCCTCATCTTGAGTTTCTATATGTAATCCAGAATCTAGTAATTAATGACAACCTACCTGATTTTTCATTTCTTCAAAGCCCTGGCGATTACCTACTACGAGTATGATTACGTACTGGGTCGACGTTGGTGCACGCCATTCAGAAATAACTTAATTCAACGATGATTTGATGTGTTAGTGGAAACATTATACATATCTAAATATATGTAGAATAGTTAAGTAGTCTAGCAACAGTCGAAATTCGCCTACTACTAAACCACTAGTCAGTAACATGTCCTCAATGAAATTTTAATGTTGAACATTATCGAGGTTCTTATATCGAAGAAAATAAATATATAATTCCGTAGTCTATACTACTTGTTAACCACAGATTATATGTCTGATACTAACAGGACGAACGAAAATAAAGAATGCATTTTTTTATTATTTTAATGTATTTCTAAATATGATACATAATATATAATAGTTTCATCTATCTGCGCTCCTCTATTACTTATCTATCTACCTTTTTATCTTCGCTGAATCTCTCACTCCTCTGTGCGCAAATATACATACGTGTATTTCTAGCCAGTCTCCTAGATCAGATCCGGGTGGATACTAAATCGGCTGAAGCATTTACCTCGCGCCCCCGGGAGGCGTAAGTAACGCTTAGTTCGGTCAGTCGTCACGTCGCGTCGGAGCCCGCTGACAGGCCGTTGGGGACTAACTAATGTGGTCCTCGTGTATCTCTACATTATTTATGAGATGTTCTAGCTTAATAGTTTGGTGTGCGCTAATTGAAGCAAGTTCACCCTTTCCCAAGTGAAGGTCGGCAGAGGAAAACAATGCAATGTTTTATTAACAATTGCTTCATTGTACATCGATGTAATGGTGATACTCTTCCTAGTGACTCGTAAATCCGTTCTACGACCTGTTACATTTTTTCTGCTTTTCTCGTCTCATTTCTTTTTAAAATGGCAGGGCTAAGGCCATCTTTGGCCAAGCTGGCCAAAAGCGGGTTCGTAAAGTCCAAACACTTTAGATTTTTTTTTTTAATTCCATGGTGTTTGTCTGCTACACTATGTACTTACTGCGTTTTCTGTACTGTTTGTCTTTTACCAATTAATATTAGTCCGCTATGTCTCATAGTGTTGGAGCGGATTTGCCTTCACGCCCGCTCCGTCAGAGGGGTGGTCGTTCGCGTCGAATTGCTCGTAAATAAATTGTTACGAGCCAACTGCGGCGTCACGACACCTTTTATGACGGCATGACACATACACACGTTTCAAAAAGAAAAAACTCTACACACATCACATTGCAATTCGACACTTATTTCCTTAGCGTATGGTTCACTTCCGATCGACACGTGAACGGCGTAAAGGTCGTTTTAACGTACGAAGTTTTGCGGTAATGTAGAACAATTAAGAATGTATACTTGGTACCAATGAACTGTGTGTACTGAAGCCGTTGATTAAAATGGTTTGTAATAAGCTCATCGACTTCAATATATGCTTTTGAAAACTTTTATACTTTTCAAAACACTCAGGTGTATTTTAACATCAGTTTTATCGTATCACTGATAATAATGTTTTTTTTTAATGTGGGGACAATAAATAGGAAACGTAGGGAAATACAAGGCGTTAACTGAACGGTGCGTTATGTTACATTTATACGAGTATATTTTTACGGCTTTCGAAACTAATTGTGGGAAAATCTCAATGGATTGAAATATATGGAATTACTGAATTTTTTAATAAAATCCACCCTTTAAATTATTTTTATGGCCCGACGACGGCTCGTATACATACTCGTATGTACGTATCCTGATTAATTTGAGGTATGGTTTTCGCTTACAGATACGATATTATGGTATGATATTACGAATGTATGGTAATTTGTATGACATAAAGATAATCATGTGAATCATCAAGCAACGGCGCTTATTGTAATTCTGAGCTGCGATTCCATACGACCCTCAATAACGCTTTATGGAGAGTGATATTCTTAATGAAGTCTAAACGTTTTTAATATACATGGATCCAATCTAAAAATATTCAACATCACGCGTGTATTTCTCTGAAGGGGTAGTCAAACGAGTAGTACACTCCCACGTTTCCCAAATTATTTTTATATGTCCTGTCGTATAGAATAGGCGGTGGAATTAACGTATACCCTATTAACTAGTCAAACTAACGTACGTTAATCACGTACGTTAATTGGACGTATTTTACGTACGTACCACGTAATTCCCACGTCTGACTCACGGATGCTTATTAATGAAGTCACACATCACTATCAAGGGAGCTATTAATAATAATAGGTTCTTGGAACAATCAGATCCCAATCCACGTGTTTGCAAATTAGCCTAACCGGGTAACTATTATTATACTGCGGCAACATAGTGGGAATTTCTAAAAACTCATTTATACATATATTACATTCGGACAAAATACATATGCACACCCACGCTGATCCCATAAATATTTGTCCTCGATGGGAATCTAACCCATCATTCGTGACTCAGCCATCAAGTTTGGCTTAAGATATTTATTAAAATTTCTTTTAAAACTAGGATATGTACACTCGCTTACGAGGGATAAACTAATCATTAATACAAATACAAAAGAAATATACTACTAATCGTTTCAATTGTAACACGAATGTACGTAGTTTGTTAAAATAATGCACAGAGAACAGTAGAATGAAGTATAACAAATGGTAGACTGACCACAACAGAGGAATTAATTGAATTAAAATACATGTATATGCATATATGTATGTTCATATACGCAAATAAAGTCTTCGTCTTCAGCCCATCTCAGCCTACTGTTGAACATGGGCGTCCTTTAATGACCGTCATCGCATCCTATCCTCGTCTAGTCACATTCGGCTTCTGCCAGCAGGCAGAAGTCGAAGCAGAAGCAGGCAGAAGCGATCTGCGTAAGGCAGCAGCCTTACGCAGATCGGTCATCCCACTGGGCTGGAGGGCGTGTGCGGAGCTGCGGTCTCCACTCCAGATTACACGGTCCACTTAATAAATAACCGTCTGCCCCTTTGCTGTTCGTAATTTGAAAATATTAAAATAAAACTAGGTGGATACGCAAATAACATGGTCATAAGACAACCGCGAACTGTGTCGCGACTTTAACAAATTATCCCTTTCTAGGTGACCCGCTTTGTGAAAGTACCGCCGGCGCGATACAACGTAATGGGCGAAAGTGACAATTATATATATCTATCACTGTCGCTTAACCTAACCGAAAGTCATGTGTCACTTCATTGTTCCGCCTAGGCTGAACACACTTTTCTTTTCTACCAATACTGCACACTGGGCAATTCAAGCATTATGTATTTATATTATAATGGCTGCACCATTTGTAGAAATCGCGACTCCTGATCGTTAAGTCCTGGGTTTGATTCCCGTGTGTACTATCGGAAGTGTTTAATTTGGATTTTATAGTAGAAATTCCTGGTAGTAACTCGGAGTCTTGATTTGTGCTCGATGTATGGCAATAGGCTCACCACAAATTCCATTGTGGGATGTAAACGTTACTGGTGAAACATGGGAGTGTACTAAATGTAGTATACTTACATGTAGGGGATGAAGGGGTAGGCAGAGAAGTGCCTCTGCTTACCCCTTTAGAGACTATGGGTGTGAAGTCAGATTCTATTAATTTAAAAGGTTATTTTATATCGTATACAGATATTAAAATTATGTGTTGTTTTTTGGTTTTTAGTTAAAGCTTATGGAGAAAATATTTTTATCCTGTATATGTAAATTGGTCGTATAATTTTAAAGCTCCCGACCTCCGCTTTGTTGGAGTGCTCGAGTTGGATAATGGAACAACATATTATGTCGTAATTGTTACGTATGTTACATTGTTATGTATGTATGAAAATAGTAATTATGATGAACATAAATACAATGTATAAATTGCATAGGTTATTTCATTTTTTTATTTTGTGTCACTGATGTTGGGGCTTTTGCCATCTTCACCAAGCTTGGTTTGAGTTTTGCCACTGGTCATTAGGGACAAGAAATCCTTTCATTCGAATGTACTACTTGAGCAATATTTAGTTTTATTGTTTGGTTGGTTTTATTATTCGTAAAATCGGTATATTATAAAATTCTGTTCTTATGGAAGCGTAGAAAAAATGCATCCCCGGCCCTATGGCGGGATACCAGGGCGCTGGCTGATCGTGGTATCGCGCGGTCTGCCTAGGTACAACTGAATGCCCTGGCCATCTACGGGCTGCAAAATGGGCGGGCGAAAAGCCATGCTCTTCGATCCGCACATGTGCATCATCATCATTAACAAAATTGTCGCGGCAGTCATTATCATTACCACCATCGAGATCACCGTCATCATCGTAATCAGCATTTTATAATTTCCGTATTGTGTAAAGATCTCCTCTTAGAAAGAAAACTTCTAAACTGACCTAATATGGATCCAAATATCTTACATTAATATTCGCAATTGCTTAAGTTTGGATCTGGCAGATACACGCTGCGATATCTTCTCTCGGTACCTGTTACGTCACGGGATTATTAAACTGATTTATTTTTGAACACAATATTACTGCTCTACTTATTGCTTACGTCATCATTATCTCCAGTAGAGTTATCACGTAACCTCTGCGGTAACGGTAGTTGTAGTGAACGTATATTTTTATATAGGTATCCAACTGATAGAGTTCGCGGTTGGCATGAATAGTTCTATTTTTGTGTACCTGTTTGTTTGATTCTCTTTAAAAAATATGAAATACTCCTGTAAAAGTTGGTTACTTATATTCGTCGTGCCCATTACATATGTAAAAATGAATTGGGAACTTTTCCTAGATCCTATTGCATTTTCCAGTGTTATTATAATGATTACCTAAGATATTTAAATGTGCGTAATCTTATTTATACCTAAACTACGAGTATCTACAATAGTAAACGATATGAAATGATGTAACATTTGAAATACAGAGAGATTCTCATGAATTTTCTATTTGTTACGTTAATCGTGCAGGAACCGACCCGGCGGTATGGTAATCTCAACCAAGCTCTTTCTTTACCATGCAGGTGAAGACCAAGACGCTTACTAGACGAAGGTTATCACTTTGATTCCCACCCATCATAAAGGATTGTGTTATGAACACGAATATTCGTTTTATGCCTGCGTGTAAGACTGATCTTTATAAGTGTAAATTACATAGATACGAGTACATACATACATATGTATGTTCATAGGTTTCTAGAGTGGAGGCCGCGGCCCGGTAAGCGTAGTGTAGGATGCGATCCGGAC
>DWMG01002293.1:0-13496 GCA_018244855.1 Elbella merops | reverse complement strand
CACTCGCTGACTCTGACTCGCTGAGGACATAATGGATTTTACGATAATCCTTTCCAAAATGACAATCCTATCCAATATTATTTTTTCGCCTATCATTACACACATCCCTCCACTCTCGTCGCCGGCCCGTCACCTCCCGCCCTGCGCAAAGTCGCTCTTCTCGAACCGGCCTCGTTTAGAAACCGTCGTTACGGCAACAGTTGCTATGGTAACCGTTGGTGCTTTTTTATTTAGAAATTTTGGTTGTTGGTATTTTTTTTTAGTTCGTAATTTTTCATAATAGACGTTGAATATATTTCGATAGAAGGAGTACGGTAGGTATTTCAAAATTTTTAAAATTCTTGGTGTCGGAGCTTGATGTTTATTTTCGTCTCTGTCTTTATTGGTGTACGTTGAAGTATCGAATGCTTATAAATGTTAAATTTATAAGTAGATGCTACACTCAAATGCTATCTGGCGCCCCTTGTGATGTGAAATATTTTTACGTTACAGAAATATCTAAGACAAATACATATAGATCTCTTTGTGGTGCGTGGTAGCTGCAGAGCTATTTCTTTATCAGGTCGAAGTGTATCAAGGTGGTTGCCTTATAAATTCAGTTGGTGCAGCCGTTCAGGAAATAAAAAGATTACGGTTTACGGGAAACTATAATAGTGGTCATTTCGATGTTTATATTGAAATAGTTGAATTAACAAATGGTAACAATGTTGATCTTACTGATGAATATGTGAAACAAAATAAATAAAATGTGTCACTTCTAATGTCTCAACCTCAAGAAAATGGGTCAGTGGTAGATTCGAATTAAACTGGTGACCCGCCGTGTCAAATCATGGGAACGCATCCCACTGCACAGTACCTCGCAGGTGATGTAGAACTCTGCGTAATGACAGATATTCTGATTAGCTGACTTATTTTCTGAATTGATAGATTGTGAACAACAAAATACTACGGCTTCCGATGCATACTAACGACTACAGGTAGCGGTCAGTCGAGCGGCCTCGCGTAGCGGCGCCACGGGAGCCCCGCCGCTTGCGCTCCAGTTTATTTAACTACTGCCATACACTCCGAATAGTAACGACCATTCATAACTAGACGTGACTGTGACGCGGGCTTGCGTGTGTGCGTCTCTATGCCCGTGTGTTGCCCTTCCGGTATCTCCGTACCTACTGACGGGTATGAAGGTACAGTTAGATAACTATGTATCATTAAGTGTCTCAATTACAAACTTTCAGTGTGTCGTAATATTATTAATTCAAACATCGAAACTTCAAATAATATTTTTGCATTTGTATATCCACAGGTAAACCGCTACCATAACGACTAACACATGAAACGATAGATTCGGACAACCGGGCGCGCTCCTCTTTACTGTACTGCTCCATTAAAATAGTTCGTGAAAAACCAATGATCTTATTCTCTGTCAATAATCGCTGGTTCTAGATGGTGAATGTAGTTCGCAAGCGAAATTGTTAACAAAAGTGCAGGGTATAATATGACAATTAAATATTATTAGTCAATGTCAAGAAAAACACAACCGCGCCTATGTAGTCAACACCAACCGCAGCGGCTTCTTTTAGGACCTCTTAAACAATGAAACTTGCAACATAATTATATGTACGAATAAATGACCCCTTTCGGTCGGTCGCGCGTCTGCTGGTAGCGCAGCAGACTGGCCCCAAGCACACAGATCAAAACGAACGGAACTGTTGCGTAATATTAAACCGTTCTCCAGCGACAGTACTCGGCGCCCCCCAGTCGACGTACTTTATACAATTAGGAAGGTATGATTGACATAGAGAGCGCGATTTATTTGCACTTAATATCGAACTAACTGACGTGCGTTGGATGTGTATGTTATGCAAAGTTAAACAAGATCGGTTAATTAGTTGAGTGAGGCAAGATAACTACGTATAAACTTAATCGTAAAACTTATACGACGTTTTACTATCAGCCGCAGCCGCGCACAGCTCTCTACGGGCTAAAAAGCAGCCTCAGAAACTAGTTTGTACAAACGGGCATTTTCTTAATACTAGTTTGTGGCGGGTTTGTTCTCCTGCGGGTCAGCACGCGCTTACGTGCTAATTATATAGATCCGCGCGACCTGACCTAGAACCTGACCTCAGATTAAACGTAATACCTACCTACTGGACTACTTGAGTATTTATGTTATACAGTTAAAATATTGCTTGCTATTTGATTTTTGTATATGTTCCAATTAGTTATCCATGTAAAAGAAAGTTATGATATTTTTATTTCTTTAATATGTATAACACATGTAACGTACAGGATATGTCACTTTTAGTCGAATTGAAACAATCGGCGAAATGATAGAGCAGTCGGCGCGCCGGTGTAGAGTACCTACGTCCTCGCTGGCGGCCGCGCCCGGCCGTGGGTCCCACTGGGCTTTAATCACCAAAATACTGGTTCTTACTGATTTTTGTGACGATGTGCCAAAATTAAACTAACCTTATGATTTTTAAATACTGAGAAATTAATAAATATGAAATTATGATCGGACATATTTACACCAGCTTTTTTTACCCTGGTTATATTAGATAAATACATTACGTTCATTACAAGTATCTAGTACATTTATTGTCTAAGAAAAATCTAATACAAAAGTAGAAGCATGTTCGGCGGTTGATGTGCATTTGAAGCGCTCAAAGGGCCATATCGTTTCTGTATCAAAAAATCTTTATCTAAACACTTTTCTAAACACCAATGCAGATTTCATAGCTAAGGTTAATGTGACTTCATGGAAAAATATTTCGTAACCCTCTGAGATAAGGTTAAAATCGGCGTGCGAGCGCCGCGCGGCCGGTGTACGGAACGAGCTGACGCACTGCGCCTCGCTTTGGGTATATTTGTCATTTGGACATCCGTGCGGCCAACTTCACGTACACATACATATCTGAATTTATTCGGTTCAGCGAAATCCGACTGCAACATTTTATGGGCCACAAAAAACTGACATTAAAAGAAAACTTTTAAAATCGAATATCGTGGAGCGGGGCGCAGTCGGTACTCCTACAACACCTATCATTTCCGGAACGGTAATACACCCACGATAACGTTGTATCATGTTCATACAATTATATTCAATTGGATTATTTTTCAAAAACAAACTGATGACGACTTTTCGTGAGTTTTTATTAAAAAATAAATACAGACCAACTTCAACTGTTTTTCCTTTAGTTGAAAGTAGCCGCGCAAATGAGCTGGATAACGATTAGATTGTTTGCCATACAAGATTGCTTTATTTTATCCAGTAGGACATACTGCAATCGACGTTCGCGGCCGGTCATTTTTTTAATGCTAACTCTATATCGGTTCATTCCGAATCATCATTTTCCCGTAAATCATGCGCTGCAGTAAATTTTAACGTTACTGTTCTGAAAGGTAAATCGAATAATACACTGTCAGTTATTCTCACCCTCTCAGTCAGTTTATTGGGGTACGGCTTGGCACAGTAGGCAGCCGGAATATGAAGAGCGGAAGGAGCGCGGCGGCGGCGGCAAATGGGAACTGCAACTCATCCTACAGCTTACAGGGAACGAAAGTGTGCGATTTCCGCTCTGACAGCGCACTTCCGCCCATCGACACTGCTACAGGCAATCGTTGTTTCGACCTACTTATACAGATACATGTTGGGTCGCGAACACAATCATTTATAGCTATTAATGAGAGGACAATATAAGGTGGTCGCTTACTTAATGCAGCACCACAGATATTTTAAGTTTAAATAGGTAAATCTTTTAGTTATCCAGTTTTATTTTACAACTTGAGGCGATGTATTGCAGACGGAAAATACAATTGAGATTTCAGTTGCTGCTTAAGTTTGTTACATAGTGTTTTGGCTATCACGCTTGATATTGGCAACATGATAACGTGGCTATTTTTAGTGACTATATATAGCACATATCTGGGAGATTATGATTGAAAAAGGTGTTTCGGCCGGTGTTTTATTCGTGGCCCTACTTACCAAAGCTTCATAAAGTTCTGTAATGTCCGTCCAACAGCGACGTGAGCAGCCGCGCGCCACGAGCTCTACATACTGCGTAGCGACCGCTATGAGCGGAGTGCTGGTAGCTCCCGACGCCCAATTTATGATTGCTTGCTACGAGGCTCGAAGCTATACATTTTTAACGCCTTCGCCTTCAACTAAGCCTTGTAGAATCGAGCGATACAGTGCCGTATCGCGGTCGCATAAGGTGTAAGTTCGCCGAAGCGAGCGCGAAGTTCTTTGAGCGTAGCGCGGCCGGCCGCCGCCACAATCTGCGTAGTGTGCTCGTGCGTGATACTTTATGGAGCTCGGATCTATTCTAAAACTCTTTCGGTCCCTTTTGTTTCTTTAATCATAAAATATTGTTATCTCTGTGTCTGCTATAATGGTGGTTAATAGTTTATACAGTGCATCAATAACTTTTGTAACTATCAGATACAACCACAATTAGGGAAATGAAGACTCAAAAAGATTTAAGTCGTCGCTGCGAGCTATATTCATATTAGTACATTATTGTATATGTAACAACTTAGGGATAGTTAGGCAGTGTCGTAGTCCTATTGGAAGATATCAGCCGGAGTAATTAGTATGCCCCCACTCGTCGCCTCGTCCTAGATAGGCAGTCTTTGTCCGCGCGCGTCCGAGCAGCGCGCCCGCCGCTTTGTCGTTTTACTTCACCACTATCTAAAGTAGGTCGCCTGCCAGCCCCAGCCGGCGGAGCGCGAAATATTTGTGTCGCCATCGACCTCTGCACTAGAAAACCCGTATACAAAGCGGGGCTGCGCGTCAGCCTCGCAAGAATGTCGAGTAAATCCTGAAAGTTACGTTCGCCACCAACTCACAAATTGTAACAGTAGCAGCCCATCTCGCTAGAGCGTTAGTCGCAGTATGACCCAGGAATGGCCCGAAACAACAAACCTATCCCCGGGTAGTTCCATTGCCAAAGCCTCTGAGATGCACTTCCATAGACAATTCTCCCAACAAAATTCGCCTCACCGGCTCGAAATATCTGAAAATCCTAGTTATAAGGTTATAACGAATCAAAAACTAACTCGGTGACTGATTTTTTGACTAGTAAGTGCAAGCTAAAATGATTTTTCTTTCAGAAACTTGTTTTCAGTCTGCGATATCCACTGTTGGTTGCATTCAAACATTTGACCCGTTTAAATTATTTGAAGACTGAATCAAGTAGGTACATAGGGGTAGAAGAACCTGAGGAACGTCGGTCTGTTTTGATGTTTAAATACTGGACGGTACTTCGAAAATGATAATCACTGTACTAATCTAAACGTTTCAATAAAATATCTGTGCATACTCCATTTGTAGAATCAAGATTTTTGCCTTGGTCTACAAATGGCTGTAACTAAGAATTATAAATACTCGTTACAGAAATAAACCATAACTGTGTAAAAGAAAATCTAATCTAAACGTTTCAATAAAATATCTGTGCATACTCCATTTGTGGGATCAAGATTTTTGCCTTGGTCTACAAATGGCTGTAACTACGAATATTATAAATACTCGTTACAGAAATAAACCATAACTGTGTAAAAGAAAATCTTTGTGAATAAAATTATTAGAATAAATTTCTGAAGAACATTCGAACACGGAGGTGGACATTTGAACAGTCGAGTCCTGGTTAGGAGGAAGGGGCACTCATAAAAAAAACTTGTCCCTTTCATCGGTAATTTGGTGATCAACAGCCGGAAGTGAGTGCGCGGGCGGAAGTGGCGCGAGGGAGCTTGTTCGCACTTATCGGATTATGTGCCGCAATATTTTTCATATTTATTGTTGTACTATATGTAAATTATTATCAACTTTTTTTTGTCGTTCCTCTGTTGGACACGGGCGTCTTCAGAGAAAGAGGGGGCTGGCCAAGTACGAGCTGGTAGACGTCACATGCCTCAAACAAAATGATGGGGAATTCTATAGGCGAGTAGGTTTCTTCATGGTATTCTCCTTTACCGTTAGAGCATATTTGATTTTAAAACACTCATATTTTTCTGACAAAAGAGATGCACGTCAGGGTTTGAACCTGGTACTGATATTGGTGTCGGAGGCTTAATTCTAAGCGACTGGGAAACCGCTTCTTTCATCACGTTTAAACATATTTTAACGTCGCTAGCGTAAACATATTTAAACACTTAACCGTCATTTGTAAATGTATGATAATTTTACACACATTTATAAATTTACACACATTTATAAATTTACACACATTTATAAATTTACAAACATTTATAATTTTACACACGTTTGCATACAGTTTATGTTGAAAATGCTAAGGAAATATAAATGACGCGCGCCTTCAGCCGAGTCAGCGGTGCAGCTGCGCTGTCACCCAAAGGAGTCACTTCGGTCATTAAAAAGCAGTGCTACAGACTTCCTGCGGCCACAGCGAGGCATAGCAATGACCGGAGGTGGGGATATTGTATAAATAGTATATTACAATGTAGACTCGATTGAACATTACGTAGTACCCTTAAAACAAATGAATAACTAAAGTTGTATGACGGGCCTACCCCTGATGCAGTGTTATCAATCGAACAGCATCAAGATAACTAAAATGTGGTAGTCCCGGGCCTACGACCTGCCAAGCCGTACGAGCCAACATCAATCCTCATTGGCAACACGGCTATCACACGAGGAGCAGGTAAACAAACAGAACAAATTCCACATACAGTTGAACTGTTAAAGCCCGTGAAAATTAAAAGGTTGTGTTTTGCTGAACGTGTTCGAAATATGGTAGTATATACTACTGATAGAATATATATGTTATCGCCACCTATGGTCGCAGTATAGAACGACTTTGTACTAAAATTATATCTTAGTGCATATATGGTCGCAATAAAAAAACATCGTATATGAGATGAATCAAAGGCTGTGTGTCGACTAACAAAAATAAATTCCAAAATTCAATTCTGTCTATTGAACATACACATATGTCGTAAATCATGTATCAACACAATACCCGAAGTCGAGCCGAAACTCGAAACATTTTAAACGTAACATCACGCCTATAATCCCCGAAGGAGTAGGCAGAGAAGTGTAATAGATTCCACATTTCACCAGTTACGTTTACGTCCCATGGAATAGGTAGTGAACCTATTAGAAAACTACCTAACCTACCTAAATTAGAAAAATTCAATAGTACTCGACCCGGGATTTGAGCCCAGGACCTCTCGATCGACAGTCGCGCTTGCAACCATTCGACCAATGAGGCAGTCCAACAACATTCAGGCATGAAGCATTTTATTTCATTTCATCATATTTCATTTTATTTATATTTATATATTACGACAGCATTCAAGATTGTTGCAAATTGAAATCCTAATGACTTGAAACTAAATTTTATAGAAAACTTCCGATTTTGTATTGATCGCTCTTCAGCCTCTATATACACGGTCTTATATAAAACAATAGGTACAACATGTGGATTTTTACCAAAAACAGTACAGTCTTCATTGTGTATACGTGTGTTAGGGTTAACATAGCGTACAGCAGCCCAGTGCAGCGCGGTGCGGCGGCAGTGGGGCGGCAGCCGCGCGGAGGTTGTGGAATTCAAACAAGGGTTAGTAGTGTTCAAGCGTTTATTTCGAAGCAACGAATAAAAAACAGACATTCACAAACGTCACACACGGCGTCTGAAGGTGTTAGCGGCGGAGCCAATGTTCGGAACACACATGTCCAGTTTCTGATACATACTGTTTACTCTGGCGAGTGAGAATTATCTTGTCAGTCACTGGACTGACAACATTGCAACCTAAGATTTTATTTAGTATTGAATCTTTTGTGTTTCAGCTACTATATCAATTTAAAGATGATTGACCGTAATACAAAAGTCTTCAATCAAATATATTTTTAGTAAAATAAGTATGTATATTTTAATCAAGGCTATGGCCCTCGGTAACACGTAAGTTTCCTTAACAGTATTTTAGCCGGAAGTGAAGTATGTTACTTTTATCTCAGTCGGAAACGTAGAAAATTAACAAATCTAATGCAACTCGAACTGGATCAATAACGACGAGTTTCGTACAAGCCAATGCAACTAACGATCGTATAACTGAGTAATGGACGTCGGCCGAGTTCCCAACATTGTCTCCGTGTTAGTTCCCAAAGCACCGCAGCAACCTGCCAGCCCCAAGCGCGCACTCACCCTCGCCCTCGCACTCGCCGCTCGCCTCCCGCTCGCCGGCTGCCGGGGCCTCGCTCTCGGCAGCGGCGCCGCCCTCGCGCTCCTCCATCGAGTCCTGAACAAGGAATGGAACATACAGGGGCGAATTTCGTAGGCCGATCAAAATAGAACACAAACAGTGCAGCTGGCCGCCAGCGAGGGGCGCGCCTGCGGAGGCGCGGCGCCCAGAGCGCTTGGCGCGCCGCGCACGTACGCGTCGTACGCCTGCAACACACGCTGGACTAGGTCGCGCTACATATTACACGCCTTAGCGGTCACCGCCTTACAACTGTATCGACCGCCACTTTAAAACGACATAGGACATGCGTATATTTCGACGTCAACTCGCTGAATTTCGGACCTCGGGAGAAATAGACGCGCCAGCCAGCCCGGGGACCGACGGAGTCTCGCCGCGGCCGCGACGCGCGTTCGTACCAACTGCTTCTGCGACGACTACTTTAAGTAACCGTGCGCGTGGCATCGATTAGGCATCGACGTGACGAGCCGCCGCCGTATGTGTCACCGAGCATGGCATCCCAGATATTATAACGTAACTTTGCTCCTATAATTCCCGAAGGAATGTGGTATATTGCCACGTCTCACCAATTATATTTACGTCCCACAATGGAATTGGTATCGGCCTGTTGCCATACACCGAGCACAGATTCAGACTTTGAGTCACTAGTAGAAATTTCTCTTAGAAAATCTGAGTCAAGAAAATCCAACAGTACCCGACCCGGGATACGAACCCAGAATCTCTCGATCGGCCGTCGCGCTATGCTACCACTTAACCAACGAGGCAGTCACGGAAATTATGTAACATACAAAAATTAACTTCTAATAGGTTTTTATAACTAATTCAATAATAAGTACACACTAAGAAAATAATAATTAAAAACGAATTATGCTTATTACTACTTTTCAGTATAGTATTATAATGCAATTAAAATGTCAGTGAAGATGACAAGAGCATACATATTTTAGGATTTAACACTACACTACACTGTACGAGTACGCTGTACTACTGGCGCACTGTTCACCTCGTCATCTATTGGTGGTCTGTTTATGTCATCACGTCCTCATACATTTGAGCACGTGTGAAAAGGCGCAATCGACGGCCCGGCTGCCTCTTTGCCAGGTACAATCTATAAAACAAAATCAACCATGTGTGGAAATTCGTTCGTTCATAGAATTGAATCCCGCGAATACTTTAGTCGTTGTCTGCACGCGGTAAGGTGTATAAGTGCGTAACAAATTTTGGTACGGAGAGAGGGAGCTACGAGGTAAATTAATTATGGACGGGAACTGCGAAAGGAAATTTAATCGAGAAGCAGGAGAAGGCTTTAATCGGCATGCGAGCGAGAACGCGACCTTCCGGAATGTTCCCAGTGCGGCTCCGAGCTGTTTGATGTCACTGGAATTTATTTCGTATAATAACAGCCGCCTTCAAGTTGGCGCTCCCGATGTCAAACAGCAACATATTGAACTTGTCGAAGGCAAGCTAACTAAAAAAAAAAAATTTTCACCTTAAACAGATATAACTCATGAGCGTTTACGGCGAAGTTGAATAATCCTATAAAACAATTGCATCCGACAATACATTGTATCATTTCATTCAGAGAAATCATCTTTACGTATAGTTATTTTATTATCAACTCGCGATCTAAAGTTCCGCCTCGCGGGCCTGCAACCCACACGCGTCTATAGCACCTGAACGCGTCTCAACACGAGCCTGTAGCGAGCCTCACTCGCGGATTTGTATGGTTTTATCTCTAAACAAAAACATGTAAGTTCATGTTCATGTCGCGCTGGCGTGCCGGCCCGGCTGCAGGTCCATGCTACCGGGAGTGGGATCGATGTATAACGAAGCCGATAATTTAGATACCGTATAACCGAACGAGTAAAAGGCCGGTTGTACGCTCCGCTCGGCGGGCGCGAGGCTCGCTCGAGCCTAGCACTCGGCGTCGGTCCCGGTGGCTTAACACTGTGTACTCGATGATGAATGGTTAGGGAAGTCAGTACATAAGTTTGTTTAGTGAAGCTTATGATAAACTTTCTCCTCGTACCGCAAATTGTTACATACTGCGATTTAATCCAATATTCTATTGCACCATGAATGAATCGTCGTAATGAATTCTTCCATGAGGCTCCTCAAAACTTTACTCATTTATAAAAACACATTGTACTATATCGTGGGTTTAAATTTTTCCAAGCGCATCTCTCGCCATACGCTGCTCAGTACGGCGACGCAGCGGACAAGCCGTGCAACGTACATTTAAACGAAGTACCTCGCCGCGTGATTGCGGGCGGCGGCGGCGGCGGCGTCGCGCCGCATAAATCCCGCTTTACGACGCTGCAGCGCGACAGGACACGCAGTTGAGGGCCCCGACTCAGCCATATTTCCCTTATTTACGACGGCCACCCGACCGGACCCGGGTCCGACCGTGGAACTAAATATGCCTTCAATAAAATTGCCATCTAAAAGGAAAATTTAAATAAATTCTTAAGTGAACACGGTGAACAGTTCTTATGGCACGCCATTCTCGTCTACCCAATGCGCGTTGTTCTCTGAGGTGTTCCGTTTTACTCCTAGACACCGAAACGAGAGTCAGATGCACGACGTAAACAATGTTGTATAGTTGACAATATCGGCGCGATGCGAAATGAGAAAAGCATGTTTATAATATAGAAAAATGAACGCTTTTATGCTACTTTTGTGGTAACTAATAAGTACGGGAACAAGTAAGGAACATTAGATATTTTATAAATATTACCTTGCGTAAGGAACTCGAAGACTACGATTCCTAGCCGAGGACGACAACAATAGTTTGACGGGCTCTATGGTGGAAGCAGAGCAGTGGGAGACGACAGCAACAGAAAGCAACACGTAACTTCGACCGTCGCCGTCGCGAGCGGGCCGCGCCGCGGAACACTAATCTGAGCGCCGCGCGCCACTGTTTCATTTCTACTTCATACAATCCGCACCTATGTTACTGAGCCGGAATTCCTATCGTAAAATTAATCCATAAGGTTCACATTTCGTTACGTGTTACGTGTTGGGTGAGATGTTCAGGCGTCGAGGCGCATACGAGCCATGGGACAAGAATATTCTGTGGTTCAGAAATAGTACGGCGGCGGCGCGATGGACGGAGCGGGGGGCGGCTACACGTCATTATCGCTCGCACGTGGCCACTTTATTTTACCACGCATCGTCCGCAGCGTCGCGTACGCCACGTGCCGCGAGCGGCGAGGCTCGTGGTCGAGTTAACGATCTTTTACGGACAGAAATCGTAATGCAAAGATCTGTTATTAATAATGTCGGCATCTTTTTCTAAATCTATGACGAGCGGATGACAGCGCGTTGACTTTTCTTATACTTGAGGAAATTCCGATATCTTCCTTTCACATTTACAAACATAAAACTCGCATCCATAACGACCAAAACTAAATTGCTACATCTACAATGTAGCCTACAAATGCAGACGTAAACGAACAAAATTTTATAACGGCAACCCCACGATAGAGCTCCTACACTACAGAGTCGATATGCGATTTGAATATTTCAGTGTCGTTAAATTGACGTGCTATTGTACAATCAATATGAATAGTCAGCGAACAGTAGCATGAGCATAATTATCTTTTGTGTTATTCATTCATTCATTCATCACTCTGCTAGCTATACATCGCATACTACATACATATGAACATCAGTACTACTTACGTCACTGAATAATTATCCTAGCAAAATAATCCCTGCGTGCTCGACATCGTCAGCCTCTCTTCCCGATAACGACATCTTGAAGACATAATTGTAGTAAAAAATATAAGATCAATTACAACTACATAGGTAATTTACATTATTAGGGGGATGCTTCAGATTGGAGTCGCCCGGTGTTTGTCCACAGTAATATATAGGTGCGGCGAATAGAAGGCAATAATAGTTCGGGAAAAGCGACCCGCGATACAATCTCATAAATATAAACAATATTACGATATCCTTACGTTGTAATAGAAAAATTTGAAATGTTGTCATATATATCTCCTACATAATATTCACATGTGAGTGGCATAATACACATGTGACATTGTTTCTTTGTCCGCACCATACCGCAGGCGGGCTCTTTGCTAATTTGAATAGCTACATATATAGCTATAGACTTCTGCTCACTACATCCCTAAATTTTTTTTTTAATCCATTTTTCCGAACAAAATATCCTATCCGCATTGTTCTGTGCAGAATTTTACTTGCTAACTCAATCTGATAACTGAATTCTGTTTTCTTTCGTTGCTAAATATTTTTAGACGAGTCGCCAGTAAACGTTTGGTAGTAGCGGAAATACTTCTTACTCCGATCTAAACACGAGTTAATGTACAGTTGCAAGTGCAGTTGCCGCCGTCGTCGTGTTGCAGCCTACTGCCCTATATGCACTCCGCGCTTCAGTCGAGGAGCCAATACAGAATATTTTAATTTACAAGAGGGTTAAAAAATCATCTATATAATTTAGCGCGTGCAACTGTAGCAAAGGATGTATTCCTGGTAGTACATGCACAACATTTTTGGGATAATTAGCTTAAGAAAATTCCTGCAATTAATAATCCGATTGAGTCAACACGACCCACACATGAACCTCAGCCCGTCTGTACGCGCTCGAGGATTTGAAAATGACATTTTCGTTGCATTTACAAAAGATGGCTACGAGCTCGCGTCACATCCGACTCCCTCGAATGGAAGCTTTGTCCGGGTTCAATTTTCGATTACATTATGTGCACAAATGTTTCGGTGGTCGAGCGTGGTCCGAGGGTGGCGACGTGAAAGTTATGCGAGAGTAAGTGTGAGTGTCCGCTGCCGGCCTCGGGCTTCCGGGTAAGATCGACGGCGACGTTAAGGTTAGTGATGTGAATAGCGTTGGAACCGACCTTAATAAGACTGAGGCGAATAGAGAGGCTGGTGTGGTCGGAGGGGTTGGCGTCACTGGCCAAGAGCAGCTCGTTTGCACGCCGGAGGACAGCCTCCGCGTCGCTTCCGTCGTCTGCAGCACCCTCGCCTTTGTCGCTCTTCTCGTCCTCCCCCACCTCGCCCTCCTGACCCTCCTCATCATCCACGGCCACCGCGCCCTCGGAGCCTTCGTGCTCGTCGTCGCCGGCCGGCGCTCTAAGCGAACAAGCACGGAAGCTCAAAGTTAGTTCGTCCGAAACATTTCCAACGGTGTCGAGGAAGGCGGCGCGTACCCGTCGAGCAGCGCCTGCGCACGCTCTTGCACGGCCCGCGCGCGCTCCGCCAGCGCGTCTAGCTGCTCGCGCACGGCCGCCGCAAGCGCG
>DWMG01002292.1:0-13496 GCA_018244855.1 Elbella merops | reverse complement strand
TACAATTCCACTGTTGGAAGACGGGTCTCCTCTCATATTGAGAGGGTTAAGGCCATAGTCTGCCACGCTGGCCAAGTGCGGATTGGCAGACTTCACACACCTTAGAAAATAGGATAAATGAGAAATTAGGATATACATTTCAGTAATGTGTGTTACCTTAGGTATGAAATGGGAAATGCCTCTTAAATATGTCGTCAAGTACTAACTTTAAGCATATATGTATCATTATAGTTATGATATTTACCTAACTCGATTATTTACGTAATTTTCAATAACAGTGACTTTCAACTCTTTTATCAGTGACCGCTAACTTTGTCTGTTTTGTTCCGTTATACGTGAATGCTTATCTTTTTAACCAAAGTTTTCTTAAACAAGCACGACACAGACCATTAATGATCTATAATTATGAGTATGGTAATAATAGAATGTGGTTGGATGAAGGTCGAATTGTGGTTTCTAACACTTCAGTCGGCAGGTCTGCCAACTATACCCTTCACAACTGGTTATAAGAAAGTCGGTACTGGCGAATATAGGTACCAGCGGCAGTAGTGCTCTCTTAAATACCTTAAGATGAATGTAGGAATGTAGGAAAACCCTGTATGTGGTGATATAACTTCTGCCAACGTCACACCTTACATATTAATCCATCAAAGTAAATTTGTGAAACTCTTGCTTTCATCGATAAGAAATGATGGATTCCATAATATTATTGTTTTATTAAACTATATCCGTTACCCGTGAGCTATTAACGTGGAAACCTATATAATGGTAATGAAGCTATGGCTATTATAGTAATAAATTGTTTCGTGAAACCATTTTTAATCAAAAACAAATTTGATTGGTTGCTCCCATAATTTTATTATAAGTAAAACACGTAATAATTTTAACGTCAGATTGTATCGCTGTTACATAACTATGAACGTCACGAAATCAAGCTGGGTACGTATTGTTACCCGCGTTTCACTGGGTGTAAGAAATATCAAAGAAAAAGGCGGTGGCGTCATGTAAGCCCTGCTTATTAGCTCGGACGTATCAGATTAGCACTGACATATTAGCTTAGTATATAGATAGACACGGCTAAATGCCTTGGCCACTGAACAGTAGTAGCATAGACAGTGTGAGAAGCTGTGCTCTGCGATCCCTAATCTGCACGTCCAGACTAGTGACTATGAGTAAAAACCTTTCAGGATAACTCTTTATCCAGCAGTAAACTGGGACAGGTTGGTGGTGTATCAGCTTAAATGGTATGGGTAATAGTAAATCAGGGCTGCTTGCGAACCGAGCACCGTGCCATTAAGAACTAACTCATGCATAGCTGAAACATTTACTCGAAATAATTTTATTGTAATTCTTGATCCTGTTTTAGAGGCAGTAAAATTTTAACAATATTAAAAGTTAGTAAAAGCTTTATCCTATTAATGGTTTCACTTTGCGTATATGATTTTGACGATAGAGTCTAGCAACGATTGGATGCGAAGAGATGAAGATCGAGCTCAGTGGCGTGCTATTAGAGAGGCCTATGTACACCAATGGATTGGAGTAGGCTGCTGATGATGGTGATTATGATGATATGACTCTTAACAACCATTTCACAACGAGTACTTCGAAATTTTATTTCATTATCAAACTCAAAATACCCGAGTACGACACGAACGAAAATACTTCCCGAAAAAGCGGAAAAGATCTTGCCGTTATGTATGCTACCGCTCCACGATTCCCTTTGACGTTTTAAGCTAAAAAGCAACGTTAATTTAAGGGCCTCATTTGCAGCGTCTCTTGCAAGTTCTTTTTCTGAAGTTAAATTCTGATTCAGCTTCCCAAAAAAAGGATTTTTTGGGAAGCCGACCCCCATTAACCGGGATTCGAACAAAACCCGATTCCGTTGGGAGCAGAACCGTAAAATCAAAAAAGGCCATTTCCTTTTCATATTGAGATCAGATCAGTTTCTATTAAGGGGTTAATAAGAGTTGACGATAATAATGATAATTATCATACCGTTATGTTTAATCATGCGTTAATTAAAATAAACCGCTTTCTTCCATTGGATTGACAATAAAAAGTGATAAAAAAGGATATTTTTTTACACGTAATACAGAAAATTAGTATAAGTCAATAAAATAAATACCAAAAATAAAATTATTTTTCTAAATACTTCATTAAAACTGTAGCGCGTAGAAGTCCTTAATATCTGCCTATACTTGCAGGAACTAGTCGTGACAATATCCACACATGTACACACAATAATTAAATATTCCTCTTTATAAATGTTTTTCACAAAAATAATATTTGTCCTCTCCTCGTAGTATATTTTAACCGATATTTAAATATGGCGCCATGACACCGCGTAGGACGTCTTGACGTACGTAGCCATATAAAATATACATGACTGTTAAATTTCGATATAACTTTATGACTCAATTTTACAATATTTGTTGAATTGTAAGTGAGCAAGCTAGAAGCTATAAAAATGCCCATTTTGATATCGTTATTTTTGTATTTAACACTAAAAAGCATTATTTTTGTTTTTTTTTTTTTGCCTGAAATCTTTTAATGTCCCAGTGATGGGATTGAGTCTCTCTTGAAACTGAGGAAGACCTGAAATTACTTCATTGATTTGCTCAAGTGTAGATTGTCAGATTACCTATGTACCTTAATTACTAGTCTAGTCATTACTCGATCATAGCGTTCCCAGCAAGAGTTCTATTGTAAAATAATCTCAATTGATTCACATTTCGAATAGGAACGACAAGTTCCAAATACAAATTTATTTCGCTTGTCAATTTCCAGTTGTTTATTTAACGAATTTAAAACTACAAGTTCCAAATTCAAACTTTTTTTGCTTATCAATTTCCAGTTATTATACTTCGAATTTAGAATTACGAATCCCAATTGTAAATTTATTTCGAAGAGCACATTTCAGTTATTCATTCTTATAATCAAACACGACTAATTCCAAATTTAAACAAATTGGCTTTACCACTCTCCGGTTTTTATTCCTATCTCGCTCTAAATAATTTAGTAAAAATGAGACAGCAGTATTAAGATTTGAATTCAGTATTAAGATTACAATTCAGTCTTGTAGTTTAGTGGATTGTTCAAAATGAAACATTTAACGTTACCCGCCTGTGGCTCGCCCGTAACAAGCGCTCGCTTCGTACTTGTATCGTTAAAAATTAATTGTATATTAAAACTAATTAATTAATAAATTAATAATAATAATTAATAATAATAATTAATAAATTAATAAATTAATGTTGCCACCAGACAAGCCAGCAGTGGATTAAAAGATGTGAATTTTGATATAAAGGGAACAAACAAAGGGTTGCATTGTTATTATAATATTTCACGCCAGCTTCCTTGCGAGTTGGGCAGTGAGCACCGAGTGTCAAGTGTCACTATGTAGTTCATCATCTCCCACTACACTTGCAGTAGTTCGTTTCAGTTCAATTTATTTCTTACAAGTACTAAATTTGTTTGTATTCACATTCAATTATTAAGCTTTCTTCAAGCAATCCCCTTTCATAATAGTATTTGTAGCTCTGATGTTCTGATGAGACAATGACAAACATGAGAAATAGTTCGTATAGCTGCTAGATGCTCTATAGATGTCGGCGAGCAAACATGTTAACAGTATAATTCGTTATAACAAAACTTGTAATATATGAGTTTCATAAATAATTTATGTTTCTTTTATTGTTGAAAGCTTTAAATACACTTATTCGACGGTGTTAATTAAAATTAATAGTCAGTTGTCGAAAATACCTCACAATTTTTAATATTTCAGCTAGCTTTTTTTCCACTTACTATTTTAAATATGTATTATTAAACTTACAAAAGTGCGTTTTTTTAAATTTAAATATCACTTGCCAACGGTGAAGGAAAACATCTTGAGGAAACCTGCACACCTTAGAATTTATATATAAAAAAAATAAATATTAAAATAAAGTTTTACCAAAATATAGAATGTCCATCCTCTCTTGACTACAATGAATAGATTCTAAGATTATTTTCAGTTTTTTAAACCAACAATTTTTTAAAGTAAACATTGTTTCAAAAATATGAAAAAAGCAGAATTTCATCATTTATAATAGATATCTAAGCACACGCATTTAGGAGACTCGATAACTTATAATAAATATGTGACATTGATCAAAGCTTCCATAATTCTTTGTAAAAATACGCGGAACACTTAAATATTATGTAACATCCTGCCTTTTAGTTCGGATGCTTTTAGAACTATTTCCGATACTAGTTCGTCTTTAGTTCGCGACAACTAATGTCACCGTTGACAATGTCACTTAGACAGTAAGTTGGTAAGACTGACTATTAATAAAATGACTAACGATTTACAAATAACACTTATAATAATCGACCCATTATATTTCCATTATTGGAATACGGGTCTCCTCTCATATTGACAGGGTTAAGGCCATAGTCTGCCACGCTGGCCAAGTGCGGGTTGGCAGACTTCACACCCCCAAATACTATTTCAATTTTAATGATATACATATATACATAAAGGAGATCGGTCATTAAATGTAGGACTGCATAAGCATTGATGGCGATGATGATGATGATTATACGCAGATAGATAAATAAAATAAATTGGTTAACTGCGTGACTAACAGTGCATATAACAATGAGAACCGCTAACTTATAGACAAACAATCCTCGAAATTAATTTCGACCAGTAACTTTATTCCATTCATGTTTTATTCATGAACTACCAAACGTAGCTTCTCAGAGTGAGAAGGGATACATTTCACAGTTAAATGGTTACGTAAATCAACTTTTTGAAAAAGCCGTGTCCGTCTTTGTTCATTGGCATTCGAGTTATAAGAATTTCATATACCGTACTGACTCAGTCACTTGTCGTGTTAATGAAATATTGTGTTATCTGAGTGTGAAAATGAGTATAAAAACTGCGTGGACAGTCTTAGTAACTTATTTAGACTTTAAACGTTCAAAATGTGGACATGATGTCTAGGAACAATCTTTAAGAATTAACCCAGAGTGACGCTAAAAAATTGGCGATAGGCGCCAACAATGAGTGCAATGGTCACATATACAGTATGAACAAATTGCATGTTAATAGTATTTTTTTTATAAAAGTAAATCGCGTGTTTGCTGCGACGCGCGAAACGTGCGGCCGCGCCGTGCTATTTCATAATGCAATTAAAAAATCATTCTCTAATAGGTCTTCCATCATGATACTGTTAACACCGCAACTCAGCCCCGATAGATAGGATTACTGAGCACATATTGGATTACGAGACCATCTACTTAGCGTGGAAATAAAATCAGATTGCAATGAATTCTGTTCTGTTTACGCCTATTAATGTATCGGAATTTACTAGAATCGTGTATATATGTTTTTTTGAAAAATCTTCAACAGCTAAGTCAATGGTGTAGCTTTCAAAATATACAGCAATAGCTTTCGCTGTGACAGTGAGGGATATTTCATATTAAAACACAGTTTTTGTATAGGTGTGGCTAAGGATTTTAATAAAGTAAATGGCAACTCCTTAACAAACGGCATCGATTTTGTAAAACAATTCTGTTTTTTTTACAAAATCGTTGAGATGAGATTGAGAGTTATCAATAAAGTTGTTTATAACGTCCGTTATCAACTAAAGTTGTTCCAAAAACAGATTTGAGAGAGAGAAAGAGAGAGAGATATCAATTGTTCGTTCGAAGCATGAAGGCCCAAATCTTTTGTTAGGGTTCCGATTTCGATTTTATTTACGATCTCATAATATTAACCTCTTTCACATAACGTAGTTTGTTTTAAATTCTTGACAAAATGTTAAAAGTTGAAAACTTCTTTGTTTTAATTAAAATACTAAAAGTCTTGCGCTCGTTGTACAATTTAAAAACCCTGTTATGACATCCGTTACATTGGAAAAAAGAAAATTTTGAAAATAATTTTTAATATACCTAACAACTAAGAGCTATTTGACTTAATTGGGTATTTTAAGTTTACCAGAAAAGTGTATATATACGAGTAGGTAGGTAGGTATATTCACTATTAAACAATGGAGTATTGAAGTCACGAGGAAAAACTTGAAATTATCAAGTCACGAAAGGAAATGGTTTTGAGCAATTAATTCTGAAAAACAGTTCTATTGGCATAACTTTTTAATCTTCTGGTTATTATTTACCTAAACATATCTAAATTATATTATCCATCTTTTTTTTTTTTATAGAATAGGGGGCAAACGAGCAAACGGGTCAAATCTCTTATCTGGGTAACGAAAAATCAGACCGTATACTAATATTAAATGAACCCTGCATCAATAAAACAATTAGTCACTTACTACTTAATTACTGACCACCTATTCCATTGTCGGATGTAAACGTAACTGGTGAAACGTGGGAGTGTAAAGCGCTCCTCTGCCTTCCGCTAAGGGAATTATAGGCGTGATGTTGCGTTTTTTACAAATGTTAGCTAGAACCTTAGCCAACGGAGGACTAAATTGAGATGCTTGGAATTGTGATGTGTTTCCTGGCACCGATTTGAACTTCAATACGATAATACGATAATCCAGATACTAAGTCCAGCGACAAAAACAGGAATAGAATAACTATGATGCTGATGATTGGAGGAATATAATACAACTCTGTTTGGGTAATATTTTCCTTAGGTTGTTAATATCTTATATAATTATTTTGAATATTATTTATTGTACATATTTCTACTGTATTAAGTATTTTTTATTATATTTTAATACAAGGTCCATACGAGGAAGGCAGAGAGTATCGGATCCCAAATAAATATTTCGTTACAAAATATTCATACCAATTGTTAAGACAACAGTCTAGTAGTTTAAAACTTAGTCTCTTATTCCAGGGCTTAGGTTTGTATCCTGGCGCGCACCTCTTTACAAAATGTACATTTTAAATTTCAAAATGAAAGTTCGAAAAATGTTATCTAAAACCAGTGAAAGCTACCAATCCGCACTTTACCAGTCTCGTAGATTCTGAGAGGACACCCATGTTCCAGCAGTGGAACGATGAAAGAGCCTGAAAACATATTACTAGACATAGTTATTTGACAACATATATCGGAATGTCCGAATAAAGTCCCGAACCGTTTGGACATCCTCCTATGATTCATGAGTATTTACCGAGCTTACTGGCGGATTGACAGGCGGTGATGTCCGCTGATTTGATACCTACCGTTAATTCTGCGCTCCATTGTATTGATAGCCGTGCATTTCTGTATACTCGCATTGTGAATTTATGTGCTGTGGCATTGTTCTTCAATTATATATTGCGATCAACTAGTCGGTACACGCATATGTTATTTATGGCTGCGGCCAAAGCTTAAAATTTTTAGAATATAACTGCAGACAATTTATGAAACGCACTTTACAATATTCAATATTGGAAATTAAATACATTCCGTTATAATTGATATGCTTTGTTATTCCCCAATGGTTAAACAGCAAAATATGTAATTTACGTTCCGATTGTCCCAACCGACCGAACTTTGTTGGTGCCGTGATTCGCTTTCCGCGCGTGTCCCATAGATGTCGCTACTTGTTACGTCCTAACGGCTTATAAATATAACTTAATTCTAAGGTATTATTATGTGTGAGAAACCGTGCTCTACGATGCTCAACTCGCGTGCCCAGTATTGGGATTGTAGACGGAAATCCCTTAGCGGAGTCCTATGTGCAGCAGTAGGCTTAGACGGTGATGATGATAATAAATAGATTCTTGAAAAATATAATTTTCTTCGGACTTTTTATCACGTACCTGAAACATAAAAATGAAGTGCAACTGAAGCGTTGTCGAAATACCTTTAAAAATATTTAGATAAATTCCAGTCAATATTTGATGGTAACCAAATACAATCACATATGTCCACTTGCCTTTTTAGTTCGAATATTACAATCCTTTAAATAAAGATATTTATGTCACAAAACAAATTCCTTGTTACACTTGAAATATATTACATTGTTTAAGCGCCGAATGAACGTATTATTAAGAAAATTGGCTGTTACATTATTCATCAATAGCGACGCGATAAACGTTATGCGGAAAGGTAAACTCATAAATACTCTATGGTTCCATAATACCGTGGTACGTAAAGTGCATCAATAATTACCGCTCACCGCTCGTTTGCTTGACACGGATTCCTTTTAAATATTAACCGTCTAATTACTGCCTGCTGTCTGCTTCGCACCAACCCTAGTTAGTGTAACTCTGCGTATTATCACTAATTCTGCTATTAGGCGATTGGTTTGCTATATATGATTATAGTTTACTGGTAGCCCGGAAGACTCCGTCATTAATGGCTTTTAGTATATGCTATGATACAGGAATAAAGCACGGGTAAGAGTTAATATATTATATATATTATTATACCCGATATGTTCTTTATTTTTATTAAATGTTTGATCTTCTTAATTTCCCTTACATGTAGTTAGCGATTATTATGATCCCAATAATCATAAATGGCTTGAAATGGCCGTCAAAGATGAACTGAATGAACTTGACAATTTGTGGCCTTGGTTGTAATAATGCATTTAAATTTTTTTATACGCATATCTTCGTTATGTGTAAGCAGTTCCTTAAACAATTCTGTATACAGGGTCGAACAACATACAATAATGAGTTCATGAGTACCAAACAGCAGTGTGTGTTCACGTATGGTTAAACGAATATGCAACATCTCTACTGAATACAATTTTAATACAACCGAGACCCGTACACTGCATTATTCATCACAGAAACTTGTTACACTCTTGTATACTGGTACTGAGAACTGCGCCGAAGTTTGTATAGAAAATTTAGTTCTCGGAATCACAAATTGACTGGTGATCCAATTTCATTCATTCTCTTGCTGACATTTAGCTGGAAATGTGCAGGAATGTTTGCTTAGAATGAATTTTAAATCAGCCGCAGTACCTACGTCTTACTTATATTACATACAAGTACATACTTATATTATACAAGTACATTTACTGCTTGTGAAGCAAACATTAGTCTTTTCTGTTCGGAGAGTTTCTCATATTCAAGAGCAACTGACAAAATAAAACAAAATATCCGGTGCATTTTCAATTGAAGATCGCGCGTAGTAATGCTGGTGATACTGACCAATATTTTAGCATGGTCATCAATAAAGCTATATCGCTGACCTCAGGTCCTTTTGAGGGTAGAAACTTATATCTGTGGGACAATAAGAATGGAATAACCAAATTAAGTACTATTTTATCTCTGTTCTGTTTTTACACTGCTACGTCATATTGAATTAACGGTTTTGTTCCATTTACAATAGAATAAAATAGGAAAAGAATGCTTTATATTTCCTGCAAATTGGAACAGATTGGCTTATTTTATTTCCGATAATCAGTTTCTTGAAAGTTATATGAATAAATTGCACATGAACAGGTGGTGTCGAGGTATACAATGAAAATAACCAAATTGAAAGAAAAGAAAAATATCCTGGCTTACCGTAATGCAACTGAAAGCTTTGTTTCAAAAAATGCACACGAACAAGACGATCCTAGCCATGTACAGAATTATGGTAATGTAACTCGGCTCGATCACAACTCGATTTCATTTGCAATGTACCAAGGTTGTAGAGAGAGAAGGATCGTTAAATCATAACGCTATTTGAACCCGTGCGGAGTCAGCTCCGCTTTTATATTTTATCCAGCACAAAACGTTATTTTACGACTCTGAAGTAATCAAAGGATTAAGTTAAGTTATCTTTTTATCGCTCGTTAAGTGCATTTTAAATAGACATTTTTTATTGGTTCGTTGCCCTCCGTTTGCGTTTTTTCCTTTTGTGTATTTATTCGCATGTAGTTAATAGAATACAAAATGCAACAGATGTGCTCGCGCAGATAAATAGTAATACACATTTTACAACTTAGAGTTCGGTTAGTCATTGGACGGCTCACTGCTAATATATTTTTAACGTGCTTCGAAGTGGACTAAGGAGAACTATTCCTATCTTTTTTTGAAGTTGGTGACACTATGGTACTGTCTTGTCTTTATGAGCGTAATTATTATATTTGCATCAGTAGGCCGTAGTTTTTGCATTAAACTTGACGGTATTATAAATGTCATTAGTAAGTAGACATATAGCCCGATAAAAGAGATGAGGCATTCAGAAGTACTCGTAATTTTTAATGCTAGCAATCTATTTATGATTGAGTTTTGCTTCCTATAACATTCCATATTAAAATGAAGACAAACTTAAGTCCTTTTCAGTGCGTATTAGCTACATGAGTAGCTAAAGTGGCATAGGATCATTCCTCTTCAACTTCAACCTATGCCTATAACATAACTCTTATAATAATTTGGTAGGAGAATGGTTTAAGTGCAACATGTTGACGCAACATGTTGCGTACACATTTATGAAAGTTGAAGAAAGTGAAGATTGCAACTGAAGAGCTGGACCTTCAATAGTTTATGAATAAATGATTATCAGGAATGTTTAAGATGTATTCCTTTTTTCGTTATATTTGGAATACCTAATTTAAAAATTTCGATAAATACCCAGTTTTTTTTTTCGTGCCAGTGCTACAAATTTAGTTGCGCTCCATATTTTGACTATTTTGTGAAAAATAATTCTTGTTTTATAAGCATCGTGGTGCTGTGGGTCAAGTGCCATCAGCCTGAGGTTGAGTCTTGCACTTCTTAATAATGGCAGTTCAATTACAACCTCTAGGCCATTGAGTTAAGGACTACTACAATACTCGATATATAAATACGCTTATGAAAACATAAACACACAAAGTCTAAAAACAATATGTGTTCATGTGGTGAAAGCAGTGGTTACCAAATTAACTGTTTAACTTTATAATTATTAATGAACTATATATTTCAGAGTTTTTTTTGCAATTTCTTAAGCGAATATTATAACTATTAATTACTATTTAAACGTATGTATGTAATTGAGATCCCAATAATCTTGATAGTATATAAAAATATTATTGGTTGGATATTGTTATCGGTATACCAACGCTGGGAAGAAAGAAGCCATGGAAACTTTTCCAATATATTCCCCTTATCTCCACTGAATTGGTTGAACTGAATTGAACGGTTGGTATCTTTTTGGACCTGTCCAAGGCGTTTGACACAGTCCGTATTCCTGTTCTTATAAACAAACTAGAGCATATTGGAATTTGAGGCGCTGTTCTTGAAATTTTCAAGAGTTATCTCAGTGACCGTAAACAAAAAGTTCACATTCCTCCCTACACCAGTCAAGCCCTACCCCTTACATACGGAGTCCCTCAAGGAAGTGTGCTAGGGCCAACACTATTCCTTATTTACGTAAACGATTTGTGCAACCTCAATTTAAGACACTGTAATCTTTTTGCGTACGCTGACGATACTGCCCTCATCATACAAGGTCCCACTTGGACTGAAGCACGTGAAAATGCTGAGTCAGTAATTAAAACTGTCATGGATTGGTTAGACAGGAACTGTTTAATACTTAATTTGAATAAAACAGTATTTACTACCTTTGCAGTAAACACTCCGGGCTTACCGTGCCAACCTTTCCGCGTTCGTGCACACCGTTGCAAACCTAATGATGTCAGTTGTTCCTGTACTGAATTAGCTCATGTTCGTACAATCAAATATCTTGGTGTCCACATAGACTGCTTCCTGACATGGAAAGATCAGATTGAGGCAACTGTCTCTAGAGTAAGAAGATTGATCTACGTATTCAAGACCTTAAGAACTGCCGTTGACCACGCTACCTTAAAAATGGTTTACCTTTCGCTGGTTTTTTTTATTTTTTTTTTATAGAATAGGGGGCAAACGCGCAAACGGGTCACCTGGTGGTAAGTGACTGCCGTCGCCCATGGACACCTGCAACCCAGGGGTCAGCAAGTACGTTTAAATGTTCCTATAATGTTCTTAACTGTCGATTGTTTATGTTTTATGAGTTAAATACATTTTGTGTGCGTATAATGTAATGTATAGAGTAGTGGAGTAGATACAGGAATCGGACCAACATAAAGTAAACGACAATCATGTTGGAGAACTTGTTGCCTTATTTAAAAATAAGTTAAAAGTGGTATAGAAATATAGATCATGATTGTTTCTCATCTTTATAAATGTTTAGAAGGTTTAATATTGATGCAATGTACTTATTACCCGTCGATTAGAATGTTAATACAATAAGGTAATGATTACCGACAGTTCCCGCTGGTGCGTCGTGTACAGTTAGAACTAGTTAAACAAGTTCTAACATAATATACCAATAAATACGTAGTGTGAATATTTAAACGATATAACAAACTTTTTTTACAGAATATACATTTTTATGCAGGCACCCTCAATATTATGTCTTACGAAGATAGCAAATGAATTAGCATTAAATTATGATAATCAATGATATTAGGAACAATTCAGCTAAATACGTCGGCCTACGGAGACGAAGATAAATATTTTAACTGGAACATAACATTATAACATCACGCCTGTGTTTCCCCGGAGGTGTGGGGATCATTAGGCGGGATTGCGAACAAACGCTAGCCTATCATACGATAAAAAAAAGGCAGCCGATTGTAGGTCACTCCCACGATTCACCAGTTATGTCATAAGTCCCGGTGCGGAGTTTATTGACACATATCGGGAATGCCACCTTATTTATCCTTGTAAAAATGAAATCAAATAAATTATTCAATATATTTATCTACCAACGTTCTATAATTATTTGTTTTCTTTCCATATAAGCGTTAACATTGTTATATGACAGTTACACAAGGTCGGATTTTCTACATTTTTCATTCTGTCTATAAAAAACACACTCTTCATAAATGTCTATTAAAATGATATGTATGTCGAGACGTTGTGAATTTAAAGAACGTTATGACTCAGTAGTAGTAACCCATTTGGCTCCAGATCTTCGTTTCATGCAAATCTTTAAGAAAGTGACTTACGCAAGTCATTTTTTGATGTTTTTAGCATACTTGTGGCACGTTTCGACCGTCGAGTCCAATGTAGTATTCAGAAATTGGATGTTTTAGGGCAACTGGTTTTACCTTATTGAGAAGGATTATAATTACGTATGGAACGAAAACAGCCCACGGCGAAGATATATTTGTTCACAAAGGGCCGGAAGTGACCGCTGGTGTGATGCGGACTGAGTTATTAGGAAAGTTCCAGAAATATTACTTTGAGCCTGCTCATATTTGTCAATCAAAATGCTTTGATGTTCATGATCGACACAGTTGCTTATACGAGTATTTCAACAAATCTTTAGCTCAGTATATTATGTCTTTTCTAACTCACCTTTAAATGACATTGTGGTTTTATGATGTTTAGTAGGTTTATTTTTATTTATATTTTTTATTTATGTAGGTTTATTTAGATTATTACGAGTATGTTAGTATACTGTGTGGTAACGATTTAAGCTATTTTAATTTTTAATGTGCCATGGCACCACCGCTGCTGGGTTATTTTGTCTCACCACATTATTCCCTGCACATGTGTTTTAGTTATAAACCCAGATTGCATCAAATGTA